>LUCH01001544.1:100241-110987 GCA_013368495.1 Paragonimus heterotremus
AAATTAACCAAATCCCCGACTACTCATCAGTAATAATAATAATAATAATAATAATAATAATAATTTGAGTAAATAAGTAATATCTGCATATATATACATAAAAATTTCACATTCGTACCCGCATATAGGCTACTGTCTACATCTAGATAAACTACATACAACACCGTTGTGTACCCACGGCATATATGCAGAGTTATGACACGCACCAAGTCTGCATTAGGTCAGGAAACACTCGGTTCCAGACCTGGCCAAGCTTACACTTGAATGATTTGACCATTGAAACTTGAAGAGTATACGAGGTAGCTTGTTCCACGCGTTCACCACTATGTGAGAGAAGAATGAAGCGCGGACACCCTTGTTTGCTGTCAGTTTGTGGATCACCATATGATGCCCCGTCAGTTGGGGCATCTTTATCGGCTGAAAAAAGTACTAGCCGGTATATCAGCAAGATCTACTAGGATCTAGAGAGCTTCTATCAAGCCTGCACGAAGCCTTCTTCGTTCAAGGGAAAATAAGTTGAGAGTTGTTAACCTGCTAGTATAGTCTAAGAGCTTCATGTCCCGTATCAACCTAGTAGATAACCTTTGAACAATTTCAAGGCATTGTTTATCATCTTGTAGACATGGACTCCAGGCGTGTAGACAATACTGTAAATGAGGCCTAACGAACATTTTGTACAACGCAATTGTAGTGACCAGCGATCGTGTGGTTCCACTAAAGATTCCGGCTGCAACCGTGTCTTCGCGCCTGTCTGTTCTGTACGCATGATGCCGTGTATGCTTGCAATAGAAGGCGTGATATAAACTCAGTACCACTTTCTTCAGTCGTGCAACTAATTACACGCAGTGGATGCCTGCCTTTTTCTTAACGACTCATCTATTATTTCATTCTTCAAGGTCGTTTAACCCGAACCTATTCGAACGTTGTTTAACGCACTCGAAGGTTCCACACACTTTTCACTTGGCGCGCTTTTGAGCGCCGCCGAGTGAGCTGTGACCCATTTCACGCTTCTCTTCTTTTTCATCCTGGTTGCTACCGTTGGTCCAAAACTAGGCTAGAACTGACTACTTATCATATTTCCAAATATTGCTGGAAATATACGGTTTGTTTCCAAACCCCGCTGTGTTTTCTATTTCGATGCCTGTTGGGAATACGTTACGACTGCCTTTCAGGAAAGGCGTACTAAATTGTTAGTGGACGAGGGTCTAGCGCATACGGACTTGTGCGTTACACGATCAGTGATTCCGGTTCTCTGGATGAGATGGTTCTCATGAGCTGCAAAAGCTAACCTCTTGCTATCTTCGCCGCTATAGCGCACTACGCCGTTGGTTTGAATTCATTCTGGATTAGATCTCCAAGTTCTCTAGCTTCAGTGACTTGCTTCAGCGTGCTCGGGTTACCTGACTTGAGGAGCTGTCTTTGAGTAGGCCTTTTGCTATCTTTAATCAGGTGCAGCTACTTCTGGTTTGAGGGGTAAATCCCATTTTACTGACCAGTCGGATAGCTTTACTAAGTCAGACTGGACAGGATTCTGGTTTGGATTTCCGACAATTTTCAAGTCGTCAGCAAACATGTAATGCGGAGACGATAGTGATATAGTCAAGTCATTGACGTAAACTAGAAACAGTAGAGGTCCCTTTTGGCATTCCGCTGATTACAAGGTGTACTTGTTAGCTGGATTCACCGACAGTGACTCTGAACACTGTTGCAGAGTAAATCCGCTATCCATCGAGTGATAGTAGACGCTATCCGGTAATGCTCTAACTTAAGCAGGAGCAATCGGTGATTTACCGAGACAGTTGCCTTACTGAAGTCCAGATAACATACTTCCACACGTTCGCCCCTGTCTAATCATTGTGTTATTTCATCTAGAAAACACAACACGTTAGAGAGACAAGACTTTTTCTTAACGAATCCATGTTGGTTCGCATCCAGCAGTTTGTTCCCGGTTAGGTGCTTGGCAATTTTTTTCTTAACAGCTGTTTCCCACACTTTCTGTAGAATGGAAGTGAGACTCACTGGTCGATAGTTACCAGTTGCCTCTTTGCTTCCGCTCTTGTGCAGAGCTATGACATTTGCTTCAGGCCAATCCTGGACCACTTTGACGTCGTTGGTAGATTGATTGAGCAAGTTGGTCACTGGAACGGCTAATACACTGGCTAACGGACGTATGATAGCCGCGTGAATTCCATCTGGCCTCGGGGATTTATGAGTGTTCAACAGCCGCAGTGTGTTCTCTATCGCATCAGGTGTGATCTCTTCGTTAGTCATTTCTGCGATCGGCACAGAAGGCATGTCTATGGTACGGTTTTGCTGACTATCCTTGCGGTGGACATCTGCAAAATGCAACGCCGGATGTTCCGCTTTCTCCTGAGCACCGGTGATTAAGTTGCCATCGGCGAGCTTCAGGCTACCTATCTCCCTGGGCATCGCTGGCTTAGCTTGGACATATGCATAGTACCGCTTTTGGTTGACTTTGGCATCTCGAGCAAGTGATAATTCGTAGGCGGTTCGTGCATCATTTTGAAGTTCAATCGTGCGGTCCCCCTCGCAAAGGTAATGTAAAAATCTCTTACGGCCAGTTCGTTTTTTGAAAGTTAGCCAGGCCCTCTTTTTTCTCTTATGTGGGCACATCAGAGTGATGATCTTCACAAGTGATATAAGCTCCGCATCCTCGATGGCCTGCGACACTGGACTACTGTAGACAAACACGACTGAAACGGTCTGGGTGCTCGACTTCATCACACTTTCTACTAGTTGAATGTTCGATGTAATGAAAGAGAAGCCCTGCAACTGCACATATCTTTCGGCAACTAAAAGTAACAACCCTCCTCCCTGCCTCCCATTCCGTCTATCTCGTCTGTAATTCCTATATCCTTCCGGATAAAGCCCCTCGTATTGTGTATTCATTCTCAGCCAAGATTCTGTGATGGCGATCACGTCGTAACCACCAGCTACGGCGAGTAACTGACCCCCATTTGTTGTTTATGTTGCAGGCGTTTGTGTAATAGGCCTTCACACGCTGAGGCTCCAACCGACCGGGTCCTTTATATTGGAATGGGGAGCCCTCGGTGACTGCACCCTAGGGCGGATTCCATTATTTGCCCGTGACGGATTGCGCGTTTGTGATGCTGTATTAGGGACCTAAAGATACACGGGGAAAATCTGTATGTTCGCGCAGGACTAGTTCGTAGTAGGAGGAAGAGCCAACTGGAGGCAACGATCTGTGTCCCGTGCCTTCGGATTATGCAGAGAACGGACATCTTTCGGAGAAGCAGGCTTCAGCGCGTCTGGGACGATTTCAAATTTGTTATTTGACTTAGTCCTTATGTCCGGTGATCTCGCGAGAAGCTGATTCCGATGGAGAGGGTGTACGAGTTCCAGAACTACCGGTCTTGTTTACCGTGATACGTTGATCACCTGGTTCCATTTTCCCACTCGTAACACTCTACCTATTTCGATATCTCCTGATAAGCCCCCCTTCGAAATATAGTCGACAGATGTTGTCTCAGCGCAAATGCTCGTTGCTTGCTGTCCCTTGAGTACGGTTCGGGAATACCTTATATTAGTACGTTCCTCCTTCTTCCAATAGCTGCCTCGTACTTATTCTGAAGGTGGGCCAGCCTTGTACTAAGCAATTCACTGTTCACTTTCATCTCAGCCAGCTGAGAACTTTGTTCCTCAACGAGCATCAGCAGTGTAGCTGCAGTTGGTGGTATAGAGGAAGAATCTTTATCTACGGCTGTAGACTCAGCCGCAGATGGAAGGAATGTATCCGGCCTTGTGTCAGTGCCTTTGAGGTGAGATCTAGTCATACAGGTATTTTGAAAGGAGTTCGTGGACTCCACAGTGTACGTTTTTCTGTCTTTGCTCCCAAAAATTTCGTTTACAGGCATTAAAACTGTGTGCCGGAAGAACGACTCCTATTGGTGGGTAGGCTCGTTACGGCTTGCATAGGCGAGTAATTGACAGTCGAAACTGGTGACTTAGCACCCACATCAACTAACGTAGGCACTTCTTTTAACTTGCTTGCTTTACATTTAGGCGTGATTTTTACTGCTTGTGTCGGGGGGTTCAAACTGTGGTGAGGAAAACTGTTGTCGGACGCGGTGGTTGCACTGACAGTGAGCACAAAATTACCAGTAGTGTACGACGATCTACGAAACAGCCGCCCAGATGATCTACATTTATCGCAATCTAGTTGGATACGCTCTAAATTGACCGCATTCGGAACTCAATAAAACTCTAAGCCATGATGTGTGGACTCAAACGTCACAACCGAAATATTGAAGTGCGTGGTCTCTCGCGCGAGCAAGCCTAGAGCACAAACTGCATGCAGATTGCTTCAACATGTATGCAAGATATCCACCGGGGCAGATGAAAAGAGGGAGTAAGACAAGCAACACCCAACACTAGGTGGGTGGTGGTTAGTAACGTTAATTTCAGATGTTCAGAATTACACGAGATTACCTGACTAAGCTGAGGAACGTGACGAACCAAATATTAAACAGAATAGAACACTTCAATCGAAATAACTAATACTACAGTAGTTGAGAAGAAAAGCAAACCCCAGTTGAGTGTTTGAGAATGAATACGACATTAGACAACCTTAGTAACATTCAAGTGAGATTCACTTCAGTCCAGTTCAGTTCACAGGACTTGAGGCTAGTAACCAGCTGATGTCCAGTTTCTTGCACCCGTCAGCTCAGATGATCCAGCCGTGCCGCGACAAATGGAGAAGAAAAACTTCCCTTCAACAATGCTTTGAAATTCCATTGGTACGTAGACCACAGAATATTATTGAAACAGCAGCGGAGTTACCCGTGCTCGAGTTCTCAACAGAACTGTGTAAGCGATCTCTTGGATGCCAGAGGTTAAATGATGGGGGGAAGCGGTATTGGAATCACCGTCAGCAATCATGGTATACTCAAACTAATAGACAGGATCAAAGCCAGTGCTGGTGTTACCATATCTCCATCAGACTCCTGGATGACAGAAGGAAAATAACGGCTGAGAGACAAATACCTAATAACCAAGTCCTACGCAAGTTGTCTATGACTGATAATAAAGAAGTTAGAAGCATAACAAGACGCAGACAGGGGAAAGAGAAAAAGTTTTCATCTGGTTAGGTATATCCTGGTCACCTTGTCACTCCGTATCCGGAAATACTGTCAGCCAACTAGCACCAAGCTTGCGATTGAAGTCGGCACCCGTGTGAGCCAACACCACCTAGGTTGGTGGTTTGTTCCAACTGTTCGCAACTCTGTGTGTGAAAAAGTTGGTTCGGATTCCAGTCTTAGCTCCTTCCTTTTCAGTCTTCAACTCGTGCCCTCTAAACGATGAATCTTCGTTGCGAGTTAACAGTCGCTCCCCTGCTTTAGAAAATCCACTCAGGATCTTAGAGACTTCTGTAAGATCTCCTCGTTTTCGTCTTCTTTCTAAGGAATAGAGACTAATGTGTCTAAGTCTGCTGGAGTAGTCCAGTCCCCGAACTTTTACGAAGACCTTCGTAAACCTAGGTTGCACTCCCTCTAGGACCTTAATATCTTTGACCAAATGAGAACACCAGGCCTGCACAATACCCTAAATGCAGTCTCACGTAGACCTTATACAGAGGCAAAATAAAACTGGGTTTCCTTGAGGCCACCTGCTTCTTCAGTTGGTAGAGTGCCTGGTTTGCTTTAAAGGCTACAAACATACGCTGGGTTGTCACCTTGAAGTCTCCAGTGACCTGCATCCTTAGATTCCTCATCTGGATGGTTTTTGAGTGAGCGCACGTTGTCCAAGCTCTATTATCTACTTAAGACAGTCTTCGGTCTCAACACCCGTAGGTTGTCTACATTTCGCAAAATATAACGGGAGTTCCCGGTCAATTGTTCACTAATGAATTTCATCCAGGTCTCGTTTCATCAAAGACTTGTTCAAGTGTCCCACGAGTTTCACCTCACCTCTGAACATGTAGCAGGGATTGCTGTTCCTTCTCGCCGAATCATTCACGTATATCAGGAACGGCAGGAGACATTAGACTGACCATTGGGGGACACCATTGCTGGCATGCACAGTGTGTGACATGGAGCCTTCTACCGTAACGTGGAAACTTCTATTATGCAAGAACGTCTTCACCCACGTTAAAACACCGGGAGATATATTGAATGCCCGTAACTTTAACATTAAAAGTCTAAAATTTACGCAGCCGAAGGCCTACCTAAAATCTGAATAGCAGATTTCAGCATAATCTCCCCTTTCAAGCCGTGGGTTAATCACATCTAAGAAAGTCAGTAAGTAAGAGAGGCAAAATCTCTTACATACAAAGCCATGTTGCTGGGAGGACATCAGTGTAACGTTTTGTACACTATTTTCTTTTACATAATTCTGACTGTTTTTCACACTCTACACCTTCCTCAACTTCACATGTTCAGCCAACACTTAAACCAACTCATGCGAACTAATCAATAATCAGTAAATACAACTCACTCTACTTTTCGGGTCGCGAGCCTTGCGTTCTCTCTGAGTCCAGTGCCGCTAGTAAGCAGACTTTTGGATAGTTGGAAGTTAACGGAATCAACCTGCTAGTGCGGCAGAATTTCCTTATTTATCTATCATCGGAATTATCCCAGTTGTGGCCTCCAAGATTATTTTGAAACAACACGACAAATTGTATCCACTGGATGCTGCATTCGGTTTAGTGGAATTCTAAACCAACGCGCTTCGGCGAACTACTGTGAGTCAATCGTTTCCATTTTTATCACCATTTTGATCGCGTGTTCATGCCTGAATTTTGTGTAGTGTTTAGATCCATTACAACATCGGTGAGCCCGCCCATTTTCTTCCGAACAGTTCTTTATCCATTTTTTGATATTGGCAATGATTGACGACTCCATGAACACCGATATCAAAGCAAAACGCAGTGTTTTCTGGAAGTTACCCGAATACGGCGCCAGAAACCCTCGACTGTGGTTCCATCAAACTGAGGCCGTCTTTACCACTGGGCGGATAACATCAGGGAAAATGAAATTCTCATACGTGGTACAACCTCTTCCCTTTGAATTTGCCGCAGAACTGGAAGACCTACTGGAATCAGTCCCGTCCGATTTTCCCTATACCATTCTGAAAGGTGCCATCACAAAATGGACTGAGAAGTCAGAAGCTGGACTGCTACGTGACTTGCTTAACTCAGTTAAGCTAGGCGACCGGTTCCCATCCCACTTGTTACGTTATATGGAGGCATTGTAGGTTCACGGAAGCTCGATAACCCTATCTTGAGACAGTTATGGGCGTAAAACCTGCCGTCCATGGTGCAGCACATTTTGGTCGCCATGGATGATGATAGCTGAGTTGACAAACTGGCACCCCTTGCGGACAAGTTATCAGAAACCTTCCCCCCACAACTGGTGTTCGCCGCAAAAAGAACTGTCTCCACGTCCTCCTCTTCTGTCTCAATGCACTAATGATGGCTTCAATCTTTTGACAGAGTCGATGTGTCATCGTATGGACTGTATGACCGTGCAGATTAACAAGCTGAAAGGCATTCACTCAGAGGCCGTACACTACCTAGCTCCTGAAATGCATGAAGGTGGTGTTGATACTACCAAAACTTCCGACACAAAGCAAAGAAATGCACCCATCCTTGCACGTTCCGTACCTGCCACGTGTCACCATCAAACTGGCATGCTAGCCAGTAGCGGCAACGACTGCCGCTGGCCCAATGGGTACAAGTACCCTGTTTTTATCACAGATCGATCCGCTTACGGTTCCTTATCGACATAGCAGCCGAGCTCAGCATCATTTCACCGCGACCAAATGATCGACTTCAGTCTGGCAAATATACTTTACATGCTGCAAATCAGAATCGCATCAAAACCTACGGTGAACGCTCTCTCACTGTCGATCTAAGTCTCTGGCGAGGTTTTCGATGGATATTTCTGCTCGCTAACGTTAAATAACACTTGTCGGTGCCGATTTTCTGGCACATTTCAACCTTTTCGTTAATGCCAAGAGGCGTGAGCTAAGTAAAACCACCACTGCACGCACAGTAAACGGTTCCTTATTGAGGATTGCATCAATCGGCATCCGGCTTGCTTTTCCACCAACACCGTCTTTCGCAGCACTGCTGAAAGATTTTTCTTTGTTAACTGGGCCGTGTTTACATACTGAGACGGTTAAACACAACGTGGTACATCATATTATCACACGCGGTCCTCCGAGTTTCGCCCGTATACACAGTTAACATCCAAACAAACTCAAAGTACCCAAGGCTGACTTCAAACATATGCTTCATTTTGGCATAATTCGAACTTCAAACAGTTCTTCGGCGATACCACTAAGCATGGTGCCAAAAGAGTCTCCGGGCGATTGGCGACCTTGTGGCGATTAACGTGCTTTCAACAACCGCACAATCCCGGACAAGTACTCTATACCACACATCCAGGATTTTTCCTTAGGACTCGCTGGCGCCACTAGTTTCTCCAAGCTAGACTTAGTACACGCCTATTACCACATACCGGTCACTAATGAGGACATCCCGAAAACGGCCATTACGGCATCTTTTGGACTTTTCGAGTTCACAAGAATGCCCTTCGGACTTCGTAATGCGGCTCAAACATTTCAGCGATTCATGGACGAAGTTTTACGTTGACCCCCTTTCGCGTACGTCCACATCGGCGACATTTTGAATGCTAGCTGCTTTAACGAGGAGCATTTTGCTCATCTTCTTGCTGTTTTCGATCGTTTTGCGCAGTATGATATTAAAATCAACATCGACAAGTGTGCTTTCGGAGCTAGTTCATTGGATTTCTTGGGTCATCTCATCGACCAAACCGGCATCACAACTTTGCCCGAAGAAGAAGAATCTATCTCGACTTTTCCGATTCCCACTATGATGACCCAACTCCAACGATTTCCCGGCATACTTAACTATTATCGACGTTTACTCCCTCCTTGCGAGGACATTTTAAAACCTCGGATAGACCTGGTCGACTCTAAACGTAATTCACTTGAACTCCCACCCGAACTCAAGGCAGCCGTCTCAACGGCAAAGGAAGCCCTGTGCCACGCCACTGAACTGTACTTCAAAAGCTGCGATCCAAACGCCCATCTCTTCCTCACTATGGATGCATCGAATTCTGCCGTCGGCGCGGTCGTAGAACAATCCGTAAATGGCGAACGACATGCCTCAACCTCTTTATCCCGAAAGCTACAGCCAGCACGGATTAAGTACAGCACATTTGGACGTGAACTGCTAGCAATTTATTTGGCGATCCATTATTTTCGGAACCCTATGGAAGGCCAACACTTCGATGTGCAAACCGACCACAAACCTTCGACGTTTGTATTTCACGCCAAACCCGATCGGTACTCTCCGCATGAAATCGGACATTTGGATCACAACCGTTAATTCACCACAGACATCACAGATCTACATGGTGACGCTAAAACCGTTGCCGATGCTTCATCACGTCCTGATGTCCACTCAGTCCAACCGCCGCACTCCTTTAACTCACGCATGCTAGTTGCAGAACGTGATTTCAACAACTTTCGCTGTTTGGAAAAATATTTTCAAGCAAACCCCGGCTTTGGTAGCGTGGTATCTGTTGCAGAAATTAAAATCGACGAATTCTGCGTCATGGGTTGACATATATTTGTTTAAATTGACCATTAGTTGAAAACGGCGTCACCGCAAATCTTTTACAAAATTCGGTATGGCTGTTACTCCTGTGGTGGATCACGTGTGACGATGTCGATACAAGGATGCTAGAGTAATATTCAATTTATTATATTATTATTTCCTTTCATTCATTATTTTATTGTTTAGCCTATATTCTGAATGGTAGGAAATGGATTATATTGGACTTTCAAGGCGATGTTTGAGAATCGCGAATTTCTCGCATTTTCACAGTTCCGGGAGTGTCTTCAGTAGTATATGGATGAAGTGGGCGTTATTTACGTGCGTGGAACAAGCCGTAGGTCGAAAACTGCTTTGAAGTACGATAAGGTAAGGTTTCGCGTTGTCCTTTTCAGCGATTGATACACGGGTTCGAGGCAAAGGCCCAAGGGTCCCGGATCCAGTCGGATATTCTTGTACTGTGTCAAGCGGGCGTCTGTTCATCAGAATGGCATTCGCTGAAAACAGGGTGTAGCATCGATCTTGGGAATTATAGTAAATATCACAGAACAAACTAAGGTCACTCGCATAAATGGCCTTTTGGAAAATGAGGGTCAAGTGATGCTTTAAAGCGATCGCTAGAAGCGCTACTGACGACCTCAGCAGGAAAACTGTTCCAGAATTTAACAAACCTGTAGGAGAAGAAAGGCTCGAGGTCGAAGCTTGAAAAGCTTCATGAACTGATCAACGAGGCATACTCTAAAGAGAGAGAGTGTGTGAAAATTAAATCACCGCTGAGCAGTCGAAATTCAAGTAGGTATAAATCAAGAATTTCAAGTGGAGACTCGTATGCGACACTACTAAGGCACGTGACTAGTTTGGTAGCCACGCGCTGGACACGCTGAAAAGCTAGTATGTCTTTCTTCAGACAGTTATACACGACCTGATTTGCATACTCAAGGAGCGGTCTTATATAAACCCCGTAAAGCGCTTGAGACGCTTTCTTGTCTGTAAGGCATTGCCGGAGTCTCGACCGAGTGACATATGCGCGCACTTGCTGTCACTTAGTGGGAGACTACAATCGTCCGACCAACGCTTAATCGCGTCAAGATCAAGCTGTAGTGCACTGGGATCAATGGTATTCC
>LUCH01001545.1:0-19805 GCA_013368495.1 Paragonimus heterotremus
CAGGGTTGAACCTGTAACGACCGAGGTCGCATTCAGCACAGCCCAGTGAATGCATTAATATGTAATTTAATGTAGGCGAACCCTAACACGATTATGGCTATTATATTTTAAATGAGACACTTATGAAAAGTCAGGTCTATGAGTGAATTCGAATCAGCGACAGAAACACCATGCCTCAACGCGGCAAACGCTTTACCAACTGAGCTATGAAATCACTCCAGGAGCTCGGAAATTTCACATCCAGCGTGAACTGTTCAAGAAATCCTGCCGGGCCAGTCGATCCCCTGGATGATTTGGTGGATTCCACATGAGACAGCGGAACGGGTGTGTAACTTAGTCCAAATGTGAAATTTCCGAGCTCCCGGAGTGGCTTCGTAGATCAGCTGGTAGAGCGCTTGCCGCATTGAGGTATGGTGTTTCTGTTGCTGGTTCGAATCCAACTGAAGCCCTGACTTTCCACAATTGGGTTTCATTTATAATCATAAATCTGCCAAACCACTCATTGGCTATTATATTGACTAGTTCAACCTGAGTAGCTCCTGTATTCAAGGCGACGTGAATTTACAGGTCATATATGAAACATAACTTAAGACAGGAAGCAGACCAAGTGGGAGTACAGCTCATGGTTAGTTTCAAAAGTGCCTGAACTACATCGACAACGTTAACCCTCTTATTTCAGCTGAGCATGTGGTTTTGCTGTAGTAGTCTTCGTCACTAATTTACTTCAGATTCTGTTTGATCAAATTTACATCAGGTTTATTCGACATGGCCGAAATGGAGTTTCTCTTTCATGTGGAAAACACCATGTCTGCATCATCAGTTCGTCGCGTCTTCTTCCACACTGAGTTCACCGTTCGACAATTAGAGCATTCAGGAGTCCCCAGAGTGGTCCATATCGTCGCGCCTGGTCCGGTGGTTGGAGATTTGGCTCTACGAGTAAGTTGGCGTGAACGATTAAATTTGAGTCTCTTAAAGGAATTATTTTTTAATCAAACGTCGGATAACCCGCGCCGTAAAAAAAATAACTTAACATCATGCAGGACGTACTGTAGGTCACATGGGGCATAGTAAATTTTACCGTCCTCCTGAGCCAGATGACCGTCAAAGGGTGCGGATAGAAACTCACCCCCCTCACTCTGTTGCCCGCATTACCGTGCTAAGATCATGGTGTCCTGGCCCACAAGACCAGTTGTGTACTGACCAGATCAGACGTTGAAAGCAAGCTCACTTAAGTTAACTGACCTTGATTAACAGCCAGTTTTGGAGGATGTAGCATCCTAAAGCCAAGCCGTTTGACTATAAGGATACATGCCCAAACAGGACAATCATGAGTGAAATTCCTGTGTGTGTCGATCCCGCCTGCAGGACTGCGATTGCACCCCAATGTGAACTCTACACAGAGTGGGTTCATGCTGAATACTAGTCACCTTTGATCACAACCTTCACATTCAGGTGGCCCACTCCGAAATGATGCACCGTAGGTAAGACTGTCAATTTTCTTAGGGCTCACCAATATGTACATTCTTGTTAGGACTTGCATATGAATTTCAGCTAGTGAAACAGATGCAACGACCCCGGTATCAATGATTTTACAATCGGTATTACGGACGTATCGCAGTTAACTGTGACATTTTGCATAACGCCAAATCTCTTAGCCAAGTGCAAAGACCAAATGGGAACCACTAGTAATGGAGGTAAATGATCGATCATCCAACTGATTTTCAATGTCCAGTCAGCATGGAGTATTCAGTACATTCGTTGCGTAAAATGACCTTACTACGGAATTGCGGTTGCACTCTACGATCACTCGTGCTTTTCAGCGATTCGTTGTTGCGACGGGTACTTTTAATTGACACCTGACTCGATTCGCCAATTTGTTTTAACATCACCACAATGTGCTTGAAGATTACGACAGACTAAGAAGCTTACACAAAGTATTGCAGTGGAGTTAAGCGATCGTATTATACTACCCATACCGCGACTATTCAGTAGCAGGTGCAGGGCATATTTTTTGACATCGTACAAACCACAAGAAGACTGCAGGAAGGATCATCAAAGTGCAGTATCACCTATAACGGTCCCTGCTACTTAATGGAACTGAGCATTGACATCTGTGGTAGCCGAGCCTGTCTGAGGCCGAATACCGCGTGCAAATGAGTGGTTTTGTGACAGGTCTGGTTTACATGCTTAACCCATGTATTTTTTTGTGCCATCACAACAGTATGAGCCTGACCAAGTGGCTTCCACTTCGTTGTTCTCGAAGTAATCTATCTTCTTTGCTAGCTTCCGATCACTTTCACAGACAGGCTTGAAGATATCACACTTCTCAGAAAAATGTTATTCATGGTCTCACATTTTTCCTGACAACATTTAATACTTTAAGATGAGATCCAATTAGAAAAAATCGGAACTTCGGCTAGACTCGCACCGGTGACAGAAACAGTCTACCCAAACGCAGCAAGTGTTCTACCATCTGAGCTAAGGAACCACGCCGAGTACTCAAAAGTTTCGCATTTTGGACCTATTTAACCGCTTAATCCTCCGTGTCATAGGAAATCCACCAAATTTAACACGTTTCATAAAAATTCCACGGTTTTCCTAAACTCACGCAATTTGGTCATTCTCACCAGCTGACCTACTTAAGAATACCCTGAACCGCAAACATGCTTAGACGTTGTTATGTATGACTTAGCTGGATTCTATAGAAGGCGGTCACAGAGGGTACGAACCATTTTATGAGTTCATTTTGGGTGGAGTATGGTAACACGACGGAATACTGTAAGCATTCTTAGCGACCGACCATTATAATATCTGAACGGTCAGTCGCATTGGTTGGTCTGTAATTAACGAGTTACCGGATCCTCTCGATAGGAAATACAGTTACCGCTTGCAAACACGTATAAATAACACATAAAACATTTGTGGAAGATATTCTTAAACCTAACTGGTAATTTGTGAAGAACACAAATGATCTATTATAAAGGCTACGAAATTCGACTCTCCAGTTGGGCTTTCATTTATTCACTTTCTTTTACTACAATGAATGTCCGGAAACAGCTAATCACGCCACAACTATCCGAAGGAAGAACCTGTTCAACTTGTTCACACTACACCTCTACATCTCTTTTCCACCAACTTGTCGAAATTAAACATTGACCCAAGACGAACAATGAGACGAATACAAGACAATCTAAGGGACTGTACACCGGTGGAGCGCCGCAACCTCGTGAAATTTATGTGCGCTTCCTGTGTTGGTTGAACCGAAGACAAACACTGAGTCTAACAACTTTATTCACTCGTCTAAACTCAACGAGGTGGCATGAACAATACAGCAAAGTATCCCCACTAGTCGGCTGTTTGTTCATGTTCACCTGCCGGATGATCTCTCACCCTAATCAGCAGACTGTTTAGAGGATCGGATAACACCCTCCCGCTTGAGAATAATGCAGTGTGGACCGACAAGTAACTACCATCCGTTTGACACCACGTATGTCCCCGTTGTAAAGTATAATAGCTCAACAGTCATCGGTCTGTCAATAACGGGTGAAAAATCATCGCACAGGCGGTAAATGTGACGAACATGAATTTCCCACTGGCTACCACAAAAACAACATGATAAATTAGGTCTGACGTGGAAAACGACTATCGAAAAATGCACAGCTCGCGTGCTCCCGCATACCACTTAAAATGTCCACTAACGCCGTTGTAGGTTCAGGTGGATTCACCACCCACGTCGTTATTTCAGTGATGCACAATGCATAGTTCTGTTGAAACGTAATCGATTTGACTATTGACTCTACCGTTTTTCCGTAAGTATCGATTTTGCACAACTTCTGAAGTCACCGTATTTGTAATTCTGCACGCTATAGTGGTGTGACACTGTTCACACATGTATAGGTCATACGATCGACTCGGTTGGACTTGCTCACACGAATATCTGATATCTGTCAAACTATCAAATTCTGTTTCTTATTTATTGGGTGAATGAGTTTCCCGTTTTAAAGTGCTGTGGCGACGCATTCGATCTTTGACGAATTTTCTACGTGCGAAAAAAGCGAGAAAGCCGGACACATGGAAGATAGAAGGAAGCTTCTTAATATCACTTGGAATTCAAAAGTAGTTCGAAAATGACAACACTGCTGGGCATACTCATATGGACGGAGCGGTAAATATATATTATACAGCCGTAACTCGTGACCAGCAGTGCCTGGCTCCCAACCGTGATCTGCTGAATTTTTGCATACCTCCAGAATGAGCGAATGAAATAGTCTGCTATTGTTATTGATGCTTACTTCTTTGCAGTGATCAACTAAATGGTCTGTTCTGAATACTGTTCATTCACCCAGTCACAATCCTATCTTGACTGGTCATTATAAAGGCGGAAAAGTTTTGACCCATTTGAGTGGGGGGGACAAACTAATTCATCACGAAATTGTCATATGAAACCGAATGCAAGAGTAAGCGCACAAAGACCTAACGGTAAGTGGTTCAGCTATCATATGAACTCTCACCGATGCAAGTTTATAATGGCTAGATCCCCAACTGTGTTCTCACCTGGTCAACTGTAAGAACTTGGGAGATTTGGATTATTTCAAATTGAACACCACCCACACTTGATCACAGTCCCAGCATTCAAATAAACCTTTCAGCTCGGGGGTTTGGATTGTTTCTCATATGAGCGAAATTCCACTCTAGTGCTTCCTTTCGAAGTGGATAAACCAAAAGACTTATGAATGTTGAGGGTGCGATCGAGTGTGGCTAATGTTCAATTAGAAGGTAGTGAGTTGGTCTCAATGAGTCACGCCTTCAGTGGTCAGAAAGACTAACCGTAGCATTTCTCATTGGAGTCGCCCATCCAAGATAACCGGATCCTTCATAGTGGTGTTCTGAAGGGAGTACAATTTATCTTAGGACGATGTCGTTGTTTTTTAAGGACGAATTCCTACTGACTGTGTCGTTCAATTTTTATTCATGATCATACGGCACTCGAGCAGAACGATGACAAGTGGCTTATGAGAAACCCATTAAGTCAAAACCTGGATTATATTCGGCAAAGGTCATTGAGACGATCAACAATACGAAATGTGTGTGTCAACAAACATTCGTTTGACAGTGTGAGCAGTGAAAGTTTTCGTGTCACATTCGAGATGGCTAACCGACGCTGACTGACACAAACCCTCTGTCTACTCATGAATGAGCAAATATATGCATGACTTATAAGATTAGGTACATGAAACTATCTCGTCTAATTTTTGGTGCGAATGCTTACTTGACTTCATAGTGTTGAAAGTGGCCCGAACATTGTTACACCGAGCACTCTTTGGCGAAAACAGCGGCCCAAGAGCAAAAGATGCGAGGTGGACAGATAATGACGTCGCATAGACAAATGAAGTCGTTCACGAAGGGGTTGGTCACTGTAGATCGGGTTCATCTCCGTGGCTGGGTGCTCGCGTCTTACAGAGTCGGTAGCATGAGACGTTAGGTGAGATGGAGGCTAACTGAGCTCAGTGGCGTGAATGTTGTCCTTGTTTGGCCGACCTGTCTGTGAAGTGAGTGCAATTAATAATGCGGGGCAGTGAAAGCCATAAGGAAGCTGTCTTGCTGATGATGCCTTACTCTCACTTACAGCTCCGTTGTTTGTTTGCACGGTGTAGGCGCCTTGGTGTTGTTTGTTTGAATATAGACGTAGCTATTTTTAGCAGTTAGGTCCCTTCCGCTTCCTTTCTTTTTTCTTCTCTCTTTCTATACAGGGGTTACTTTTTTCCTTCGTGGTTGTGTGACAGTTAAGAATCAGCGAGAACCACCGATGTATTACTGTTTATGATGATGATGATTGCGATTCTGTCTAGCTTCAAGCATATTTTAGTTTCAGACCACATGTGTTGACTCGTGAATATCATTGAAATTCATATGAGTCAGGTTATTGATAATTTTCTGCAGATAATCTGATCGGAAATGTTGCATACGATCATAAGTAGTAAAGCCGTTCTCGGGAAGACCATATTATGATTTCCGGATCGAGTGTTTAAATTTTAAGTATAGCACAAAAATCACTTTTCAACTGCATTCGATACTTACCAAGACGTTTTTTTTACCTTATAACAGGTCCGTCGAATTCCCATGCATCATTCGTTCGAAAATCACGTAACCATCGAGATTCAATACAGAGTTACTTCGGCTGAGTATACCAACAGCAATGATGCTGTTTAAGAAGTACCGGATGCTCAACTATTCAACCAGTAGAAAGCTCAATCAGAGCACAATTATGACAGAACCCCCAACACCAAGGAGCTCTCAAAAATCTTGTAAACCCTATGTTTCCTGGTTCCTACGGTAGTGTTTCAATAAATCAACACTTTTGTTAGTGTGTATTCACAATGATTTTTTGCATTACGCAAAATTTTTCCATCCCAAATTACAACCTATGTAACTCTCTTTTGTCTGTTTGTATCAACTGGAAACTTCATATAACTCCGGAATACTATGATCTGAGTATACATGTGGCTGGGCGAAAATGAGAAGAATAGCCTGCAACACTCAGTCGGCTTCAATCAGACATAGACACCATAAGACAAAAGCAGAGACCTCTCCAATATTTCATAAATAAGTTTCTTGTATTATACCATAAAATGTCCAATTTCCATATCTAACGAATTCAGTTTGTTCGGAGTACTGGTGATGTTACAATACTTGTGATGAATTTATTAGTGAAAGGAACTAAAAATTTATTGCGACAGAAAGAGAACACTGTCCCATTGATATACAATGTTTTCAACGTCCCGTTAATGTGCACGAACCAAACGTGTACTGGATAGACAGAGTTTCATGTTATGATAGATCACCCGAAGGGCATACGCAAGTCAGGATCTGGGCACCGTCTGGATGAATCAATGATTCATGGATGAATGCACAGTCAGGTTGCTCCTGGGCGGAAGCCGAAAAGCAGCGTATGCTACTTCAGCTTCCGACATGCAACGAGACATTTCTTAATGACTTCGAGAATTCCAATACTGCCGAACACCTTTTGTCAAACCATTACCCCCTCGGCTCTAGCTACATAACGCTATTCGAGAGTTAAGCACAATCCAGTGAACATCTCCTTTCCAGGTTATGTTTTTAATACAAATGCCACAGGTACACAGTTGACAATAAACTGTCTCTTGTACTATTTATACTTATAAAAAATAGACAAACAGTGGTTCATTCAACGCAAGCAAAACGAAAAATAAGTCCACTATTTGGTGCTTCACTCCGGTGTATCACTGGTGTGTAGCCCTGTACATCCGAGTAAGTTAAGCTTATATTCGAAGGGTGCCGGTCGTCTGTTTTTAGTGCCTCAATACCTTTTATTCGCTCCTGCTCAGCGAGCCACTACGCCTTTTATCTTAGTACTGATTCTCCTTTCCAGCGTCAAGGATTGTCAAACAGTCATGAAAAAAATACCAAATCAATTTACTGGGAAAATTCGTAGGGGTTGTTTAGGTTGCTTAAAATAGAAATCCGTATTGTTAAATCTCTCCTAGCGATTTACGGTAATTTACTCAGTAACGCGTATTCGACAATTCCAATGACGCTTATGCAAACATCCCTGTTAATGGGACTATCTTCCAAGTCCAAAAAACGTCAGAAAAGACGATCGAAAGGATTGGAATTTATACGGTACTGTTTAATAGAATTACAACAGAGGTACTGTCTCACCTTGAATGTGAATCAACCGGATACACAAATTATCTAGCAGGAAAGACGTTCAAAATGGAGCAGCTGAGCACGTGTTCACAAACATCCACCAGTCAATGGGAAATGACCTCATTAAAACAATTGGATGGATATGAGAACGTGTCAAATAACACCAAGAAGGAAGTTTGAACAAATAAACAATGACCGTTAGAAAAAAAGGGAGAAAGCAAACATTTTACTTGCAGTTACGGTACCAAATTTGTCATGATGGTTTACTGCACACATCAAAGTCAAATAAAGACAAATCAAGGATCGGCTTTCTACAAACAAACCAAACATACCTCAACGGATTCGTCGATCCGCATCATACCAAACAAAAGACGACAAACAGACCAGACGAACTTCAGCAGATTCAACTGGTATTTTTGCTTTACAGTCTCTTTTGTTTTGACCCGTTTGTTTGTTTTTCAATGGCTTCTCATTTTACACCGCTGAAATGAGTTTGCCTTGTTCGAACATCCTTTGTTGAATCGTTAGATTATTAAACAAGAGTGCATTGATCTGATATCGCTTGCGATTGCATATAATTCCCTATTAGAGACGCTTTTTACACTACAATGGGACAGACTGCACGATCTTCCACGAAGACGCTGAATAAAGCGTATCAGTAGACCGACAATCCCAGATGTCCAAACCGGACTGGATCATAATGTCACAGTACTAGTTAGCCAATTAGCAATGTGGATAAGTAGATAATCCAAGCCATTCCGATCAACAAATTGTTTCCGGGAAACTAATTACGACTTTCTATCGAACAGACTAGAAATAAACAATACCTATACAATATGATATCCATACCCAACAGAGTTCTGCCGAACAGTCATGAGCCTCACAGTAAAGAAAGTGACGGAAGCTGCAAAAAAGATTATGTACACACCACCAAGCAAATTACAATAATAGACAGCGAGCTACTCGCAAAACTACTAAGTTGACACGACAAAACAGAACATTTGAGTTAAAGTCCGGATGACTGTCAACAACAGGGAAGTAAAATACACACAGGTAAACACTTGACACAAATAGCTTTAGGTCAGATTTTCACGTTTGAACCTTAAGAAGTGGCTCGGGGTTGTCATTCTTGAAGCAATAAAAATCCAGACCATACCTTGACGATATACAATACACTGATACACAGTATGCGTAAATATATTTAAATTAGGCCCTTTATGACCGTTTGTACATACACTGTGTTGTGTTCGACACACTCACAGCCTGGTATGTAACAGTAGTATATGTCTCATATACCCGGTAAATAGGTTACCAGTGAATGTTCGGTCACGAATTACACGCTGCATTAGGTAAATAAAATGAGAACAGAGTATCGCATATCCACTGGAAGCAGTAACTTTACACGATGAGAATCAGTTGATGTCCGTAGTTAACCAGTGGTCTGTGATTCGGAGTGTGATAGTGTAGCTGAAGTGATACATGTTTGTGTAAAACCGATGAAGTGAATGCCTTAGTAATGTAGGATAACCTTGTTGTCTGCATAACGGACAGACTGATGGTCTCTTGTGCAGAAGGTATTCCAGATTCCACGGGACAGAACTATGTCATTAAACACCGTTCTCTCTTCAGGACAGAACAGAACCAAGCCAGCACCAGGACTGTTATCCATGGTCACATCTGGAGGATGCTGTATTTAGAATCCTAAATTCAAGTAGAAGCACCACAGGACCGGGTACAAGTGTTTTTTCTCTTTAAGGTAGTAGACCACCTTCGGGGCAGAACTGTGAGATTACCTTAACTGTTTTCCACAGACGTTGTGTTTATCTGGAAGATGGCGTCGGTCCATTCAACCATCAGTCGTTCTCTTCACCATCACCATGCTGAAAAATATCCACCCTCCATCTTCTTTGCGAACAGGTGTGTTGAATGTTTAATGAATGACCACCATTAAGCTACCTTTTTATTTTCAAGTAGACAAAATTACTCAGAATTTTTTAGTCGCTTTCATACATTGCATGAACGAACCAGCCAGATAACCACATATGGTATAGCAATACGCGAAAATGAAGGCGTCAAACAGCAGGCGAAATGAACATGTGCTTATTTCCCTGTGTCAGTCGTTCTTTCAGTTAGTATGTCATAAGATACGATATTTCATCCAAGCCGGCAAGTAGCATTCAGTAAGGAACTCTCATCCAGTTCAAGCAGGGTTTGAGGCGTCAGATTTTGTGTACGGTTACATACATGCCGCAAGCTAGCCGACGAGTTGCCACCGTGCGTGAGCAACACTAGCACTGCACATAATCAGAGGCCTTGCTTGAAGTTGACCTGTTCTCAAAGGAAATTCAGTGCAACCTAATGTTGTTACTAAGACGATTGATCTGCCTGTATCGTGTAAGTGAAGCAGCTAGTGAAGCGATACTTTTGGGGCGATGTGGCTTAATGCTTTTTGCTGAACCTTATATCGTTCAATCAGCTAACTGTGATAACGATATGGCAGTGATAAACGAGAGTAATGTGATTACCAAAGGTTAATTCTAATGGGAAAATCCTCTGAAATGGTCAAGATAGCCCCAGTAGCTTTTGTCACGTTGATCGCATGGCAAACTAACCTAATACACTGTGACTTAGTTACATAACACTGATCACGTGAGTTGTACGAAATCTGCGAAAGATGCGTGACATCTATGTAGATTTCGTACAACTCACGTGATCAGCGTTATGTAACTAAGTCTCATGACTCAAACCAAACAGAAACTGATGACTGATATCTTTCGCTCCAGTGATGTAATCTACCACCCTCATCGATCACATATAAATGTGTTGTATATAGCCTGATGATGAAACACCGAAAACGAGCTTGTTTGCTACGCCTTTCTTCTCATGACTAACCCGGGCATATTCAAAGTACTAATACACTGTGTTAGCATATTTTTGTTAACTCGGACTGTTCATCTTTCCTGTCTGTATCCTTAGGGTTGTACACCCAGGCAGTTGAAAATCATATGTAGATTCATGATTTCTGGAAGAACACTCATTAATAACACATGATTTATATACTATAATATCTTTATGAGGTGATCGGTATGATATGAATCAAATAAAACAAGGTTTATTACTTGGACGGAAGGCTGAAAAAAAGAAGCCAGATTTAAAAATAGGACTGTATGCTTATAACTGGGGCACTGGGCTTGAAACAAATGACTCCATGTTTGAAATAAAGACACAAGTTTTTGAACGGGTGACACAAAGCTTAAAATTGGAGGCAAGAGGACTGATTAGGTAGAAAAGTACTGTGACTAAGCTCATGATCGGTGACGATCAGCTTCGGTCGCTATAGCAGTCAGCTGAATGGGCGATTAACACTGGGGGTCAACGATTGGGTCAGACAGGCCAAATTAACCAATGCAAGAAGGCCGGCGCATGGGCAAGCCAGCATTAGCCTGGATAAACCGGCTGGCAATCAAGCATGGCATAGTCTAGCGCGAATTACACGGCTAATTAAACGATGGTCCCAAAATGGAAAACGGGTATGTCTTGTGGTCGACTAATGTTTGACCAGACGTTTCGTTCCAAGCAGGTTTGTAGGCGAACCTCGAATTTACTACAGAGAGTGCTAGAAAACAATACATATCAGAAGAATCTGATTAACTTCCAGCACCTTCCAGGAACAGTTTGAGGTAGCTCAGTTACATTACGTTGTTGCACCTTCCCTTTTGTCATTTCGTCAGAAACTTATGAGCTAACGTGAATACATAATCGAATAGTTTTAGACTGTTGCGTGTGACACGCGAAACTCGCTATGGCAGTTCATTGGGTTAACCTCCTAGCTTTGAATATCCCTTGTATGGAAAGTGTGAAAGTGCGATTCACTAGTCAGTCTGATTAATCTGCTTAGTTGCTCAAACTGAATATTTCTGTTAGTCAACTTAAATGGCTATTTGGTCAGAGCACCATTACTCAACAATATCCTGAATGGATTAGTCCACAGAAAATTAACTAAATGCCGCATGCCTGTTTAAAACACAAAGACAGTTTGTCGTTTCAGCTATCCAGTAAACATAGTGTGTACCTGATCGCTAAAACAACGACTCGATCTGGTCGTTGTAGTAATGACAGCCAGTAATAAACCTTGAAGTCCATGCGAGATTGCGGACAGTCCTACCCACTAATAAACTTGGCTGAACCTTTTGTAAAACCATACATGTGGAGATTGCACCTTTTTTCCTAATCAGCAAAGAGCCCGCGAGTGAAATAAGCTGTCGGTACAAGCTGCCGGTCATGCCCCAATTGGAGGTGAAAATTCTGACGAAGGGTGTTGGTCGACCTAATTTGGTTGCATTTTGAGATGTCTGTCAGTTTCCTTCGTTGAAGCAAAGATACGTTCAAGTAGCATATGAATTCAAATGATGTGGATAGCAAGATTGTTATTCTCAATAGAGGAAGGTGCACCCAGTTTCAGCGTATCAGAATGCACACTTTTTCCACTGAGTGAGCTAGAAATGGCGTGACGTTCACCTCGCCACCGTAGTTCGAGCGATATTTAAAAACCCAGCAGTACAGTGTTTGCAACTGCTTTGCTTAAAACGTGCCATACTACCCCACATGCAGTGGTCACGTAAGCATCCAGCGAAACAGTGACCCACAACTCACATCCTTTGGCAGATCACTAAAATAAACCTTTGGTAAAGTGTCATTCTACATAGTTTGACAACTCAGGATTAACCTACGTAGGTCACAAAGTATATATTCGTGGACGGCGGCGAAAATACGAATAATGGAACAAGATCAGGTGAAGGTGTGTGGTCAAACTATACTATTTTCGGGTTATCGACCGGTGATATATTGGTCTGTCAAAGTGTGGTGAACAGATATCGGGAAAACATGCATTCTGACGTGAAGCTGTCTTTGACATAAGGTTCGCTCTGGGATTATTATTATTATTATGTACAGTTAAGTGTGTCTGACTGATGTGTCGTTAAAATATAAGTCAGCTGTCTTGATTCTTCGAATCTTCGTGTGATCAGCTTTCATTACAAACAAAATTTGTTCCATTGATCATAATAGTGAGTAAAGATTGTGTGTGTACATTTGCTGGATGCCAGGGACGATCAGGATTTTGAAAACTTTTAAGACGTGTCCGACTTGATGAGAGTCGAGACGAACCAAGTAAAGCTGGTGTGCCAAATGATTAGTACAGTTACAATTCTGGAGGCGACGTTCTGAGGACACACAAAACTGAAATTGGCAGCAACGGGAATAAGGGAAAGTGCCGAGGTCGTTAGACTTACAAACTACCACGAAGCTATGTGGCAGGTGAAGAGCGCCCGGCTTGGTCCCTGGGATAGCATCCATACATATGCCCTATTACTGCGGACAACGTTGTCGAGAGCAAGTATCTAGAAAAATACCCGCCAACAGGCGATTTCACTTAGGGAGTTATAACTAGCAGCTAAGTGGCTCCCCGACAAACAGTTCTGACAAAGCGACGGAAGAGACTACAGCGAATGAAAAGCTTGCTTATCATAATGTTCACACTACTACTCAGCAGTCAGGCAGGAGAAGACATTTGGATGTCGGAGTAAAGAAGGACAAATATAAGAAGGAACACTGGAGTGCTGTTTGGCAGGAAATGGTTTTCTTTTCACATGTGAACTGAGCACTGGCAACAATGGCAACCATAACGTCCTTGGATCAGTCTTACATGCAAATGAGTGGTTTGTTTGTTATGATGTTGAAGCGTACACCGCATGTGTTGATTTGCCGAACAAGCAATCTTTGTGTCATACTCGTTCTTTACTAACAACAATTGATATTGTGACCAGGACGTGAAGATGAAGATCACGTGGTTACAGCAGTTCGAAAATGGCGACGTCCGGGGTTTTCTGGAGGACTTTGAGGACGCAGCCGAGGCGGTCGGAGTCAAGAGCAACTGAACAAAGCTGACTGCCTTGTGGACGTTATTCAAGGGTAAGGTGAAAATGGAGCTGGAGGCGGCGCGAAGGGGCTTTGCGAAACTGGAGTGGGCCGCCGCGTATGGGGCGCTCATTGCCTGGTTCGGCGGCCCCGCCGAATGCCAGAAAGCAGTGCGGCGGTTCAAAAGCCACTGACTTGGCCCTGGCAGCGACCCACTTGTTTACACCGCGTCACTGCAAGCAGCGCTGTCAAGCACTCAGCTATACTTGAACCAGGATTCAGACCAACACATACTGATCGGTCAGTTCTTAGAGGGGCTGTCACCAGCCGTCCGGGACCATTTCAAGTTTGCTCTCATCACACGTCCGACGATGTTAGAATAATTAGTTGGTGCCGCTCGATAACTACTGATGGAAAACTCCCTGACAGTTAACGAGTTGAAGCTAGTCGAACCAGGTGAACCGGATGTTGGAAAAGTTTAAAATGAAGGAGGAGAAGCGTAGCGACGCGTGTTATGGATGCTTAAAATTTGGACACTTGCGAAGATTTTGCCCACTGGGCAAGAAAAACCGCAGCTCAATAAACGTTTGCTGGGTGTCTTTTGTTTGCGAACGGAAACCCGGTGATAATCGATAACATGACAGTTCAGAGCAGAGTGTGAAATCAACTGCAGCTCGGGGTGGTCTTCGATTGACACCGGAACGGCGATTTCATTGATTGGACCATGGCCAAATAAGATTGTTCGGCCATATACGATGGCCGTTTGAACAGTCAGCCGATTCACTCTGAAAGTGGTGATCAACGTAATCAAACGGCTTTTTGTTTTTCCTCCAGACTCAGGTCAAACTATACTGGGAGCGACTTTTATAGACCGTGCTAAAGCCATGATTTATTTGAAACATGATAAACCAACAAGGAAGTATGGGCTGGTTTCACTAGTGAGAAACTACATACCATAGCTTAGACAAAATGAGATGAAGACACCTGGATCAACGCCAATCTTTGACTTCTGGCTGCTGAGTGAAGTAATGCGCAAATTCCGAGAGATGTTCACTATGGATCAGAACCCGTACGGCTATTATGACTTGATTGAACATGAAATCTCCATCGAGCCAAAGTTATTTCGACCATTGAGTCCCAGTAGAATTCTAGTACATCTGCAGCCGAATATTATAAGACCAGTGTATGGCACACTAAAGAGAGAAGTCTTCTATAGTGCGGACAGGCTATTCAGCTGTCCCGTCTTGTTGGTGAAGAAGATAATGTGAAAGCTGGATGCTGTGTCAACTTTAGATGGCTCAACGAGGTCACAGTCAACAAGGTCGCAGCCATCCCAGTGGCGTCCGAAATTTCTGTTAAGCTATGGAACGCTAGCACACTCACAGTACTGAACTTGTGGTCCGGATATTGGTAAGTTCCGATCAGGCAACTGGACTGAGGTAAAACAGCTTTCGCTGTGGAGGAAAGGGAGTACTGCTTCCAACACATGTTTGAACTGTCGTGTTTTCCTTCACGTTCAGATGACTGATGCTGAGTGTGCTGGATGAATTTCACAACACCATTTTCTATGGAGAAGATATCATCATCTACAGCACCAGTGGGACAGAACATATGAAGCATGTTTCAGCTGTGCTACGGAAGGTTGTACAAGCCGCAAGTGGCATAAGGACCAATGCTATTACTCGGTCACAGATTCGGTCAGTACGATGTCAAACCAATGCTGGAGAAACTGTCGATGATCGAGGCGATTCAGGTGCCAATGTGGAAGAGAACGTTGAGACAGGTTCATGGTCGTGTTAAACCCTACAACACCCTCATCAAAAACTCCATCGACTTCGTAAGCCAGTTAAACAAAATTCTGAGGAAGAATTACTAATTTAAGTGGTCAGAAAGAGCTAACCAAGCGTTTACGAAAATCCCACAATTAATGAAGAAGAGACAACGGTCCCTAAAGTTATCGGTGACTGGACAGAACTTTGTTTTCCTAACGAATTTACTTAACGTATGAATCGGAGCCGTACTGAAGCAGGATGGCGCTGTTGTGAAATATGTCTGCCGGATATTAACTCTTAGTGAACGGAACCAATCAACGACAGAAACAGCGTGTTTGGCGATCGTGTGGGCTTCGGAAAAATGGAATCTATACTTGTTGGGTCAATGTTTTCTTGTGGAGACCGGTCACAAATCATTGGCATGGATTAACTCGGCGAAGGACCCCAGAGGAAACCTGGTTGGCTGGACGTTACTACTACAAGAGTACGACTTAACAATTCGCCATGCAAGCGGAAAAGAGAACTGTATTCCTTGTTTGCTCTCCCGAAAGCAACACATGAATGAAGTCCACAAGGACGTCGTCAGAGTTGGCTGTGTTAAACTGGAGAACCGTCCCGGAAATTTATAAGCAGCACAGAAGATGGATACAGTAGTCCGGGGAAAGCAGCCAGAAAAAGAGGGAAATACAACAGTACAAGTTTTCGGAATACTCTCGTCAGACTTGTCTTCGAATAGTGTGGGAATTATAGTGCGGCAATTTCGAGAGCGAATAAACTTGCGGATTATGGTTGCAGAGTTGAAGGTGACACTTGTAAAGGAATGTTATTAGCTGGTTCACACGAGATGTCATCGAACTCACAAAACGTCGAATCGAAGGGCTTACTGGGCGACTATCAAGAGTGATGTTAACAGTTATGTACAAGCGTGCTAGTGCAGTGAGGATGAGCGATTGTGTTATGCTACTCACAGAAATGCTATTCGGCAGTGAGCGTCAAAGCATTGACTTTGTCATTGAAGTAGCCGCAGGAAAAATACAGGAAGAAACATCGGAGTGCAGCATCACATGAAATGGTTCCCGGCAAGTAAGAGAAAGTAAGGAACTGAGCAGTGACATCTGTGGCGATCGTGACCGTCTGGGCCACGTGCCGTATGCAATTGAGTGTTTTTGTTCGTTGTCTCGTTGAAATGCATAACCCACCTGTCGCTTTTTTGAATAAATAACCCCTGTGTCATCCACGTTCTTGGCTCACAACCTTAGTATTGTCAGTCCTTGTAAAACCAGTCCCGCCCAGTGAAATTGAGGAATTATTGTCGGTGGACGTACATTGTAGTACATTGTAGTCATGACTGAACGTTTCACAAGGTGGGTTGAGGCAGCCTCTGTACTCGATCAGTGCGCTAACATTGTAAGTGGGGCGGTGATGGAACACATAACTGCAAACCACGGAACACCGTGAAACATACTGACTGACTAAGACCTCTGCTTCGAAGTTGAGGAGGATGAACTGTTTAGAGCGTCTGGAAACCAAAGAAATTCGCACAACGTTATATCTTCTTCAATCAAACAGGCTAACGACAAACACAACTGCATAATCAAGGAGAGGTTGACGACAAAATGAGGAAATTGGGGGGAAATGTTATCAATGATTCTGCTGGTCAACCGCCGTTTCGCACGAAGGACAACGAAGAGTTAGTGTATAGGCACTTGTCAGAGGATCAAGAAATTGGCTTATAGGTAGACCGACGGATGGACACGCGCGAATTAGCCGAAGCTCGGAGATTGGCCAGTCAGAACCTGATAAGTGCTCAAGAGGTTGCTGTGGTGTAGTCAACTACATAGTTGACGGCTCGATGTACTGTGTTTGAACCTGGTTCGAAGGATAAGTGCAGAAACCGAGGGAGTCCTGGTGCAACAGGATCCAGATCTGGGAAGTTCCTGGTAAGGAGGAAGGGACCGTATGAAGTGGTGGAACGTCGCGACTCAGCGCATTCGGTTGGGAATGAGAATAACCAACATCGGGTTCGCGGAAGCCAACTGTGTAAATGGTATGACACTCCGACCAGAAGAGAATGTATATCAGGTGTATCACCATCATCGCGACGGATGCGCAGATCGTCAGTGACAACGAAGAGAGCCTGAAAGAAATTTGCTGCAGCTGGAACAATATTTACTTGGGGAGGTGTGTAATGAAGATGAAGGATCACCCTATGCTACTCATCAGTAGTTAGGCGGGGACACGAATTTTGTTAGCGGAATTACCAGAAGAGAGGAGGAAGAAAAGAAGCGTTGGGGTGCACTCTGACATTAAATGATGTTTTCCATTCATGAGCTGGGCACTGGCAACCGTAGCAACCGTGTCGTTCTTGAAGAAATGTTACATGCAAATGAGTGTATTTGTTTGTTGTGATGTTAAAGCGTATACCCTATGTGTTAATTTTCAAAATAAGCGGTAATTGCGTCATCTGGGTAAATGGTTCACAACAATAGCAAGACTAAATGCGAAAATAATGTCAGACGATCGCAACAGCGCTTGACTCAATTACAAAACCTTCAGCTCCATTAGGGACACAGCAGAGGTTGATGTTAACAAGAGACTGTTTTGACCACATAATTTTGTGTGAAAAAGTGTACTTCCACACGGGACGTTTTACACCAAACCTAGACTGTTTGAGCCTTGGTGTGACGGTATGAACTGACTGAAATGATAAAGTGCAATTATGTCATAAACAGAAGTGTTGCTTCCAGGTTGAGTTTTCATGGAGTAATCCTTTCACCACAATACTACTCACATTTTCGTTGAGAAGCTATTCGTCATCTTTAGGTAACCGAAATACCTGGTTTGATCAGTGGAGTGTGTGGATAAGGCGGTACAAGGTTAGCCAGTAAACTGCGTTCTGTGAAAGTTGTGTCGTACAGCAAGAAAACCGAAAGCTGGAAAGCTAAAACCTGAGATTGATAAGGCAGGTTACATATCTTGAAAGAAGAACTCGGCACACATTTAATTGACGTTACCGGTCACATATGACCAGAACAAGACGAACGGAAATATGGAATACAAAATGGAACAGATTGCTAACAAGCAGCAGTCCGAAAAATTTCCCGCCATACAAAGCGGGACAACAATAGTCAAACATTCATAGCTTTTGAGCCCTAAAAACGAGGTATATTTTTTCATGCTGTTTAAAAAAGATAATTCAACCGCTGTCATGCATAACAGAATGCAATCTTTGTTAAGACGGACACAGTCAAGCGTTGATCTACGCATGTTTTCAGTTATCAGAAAAGAATGTCTCACAAGACCAGTACACAAAGCAGTGACTCATTTTGTCTCACTCCTATGTTTCTTACACGTTTACTAGCGGTTGCAGTGATATTAGCACGGACAGAACAAACCGAAACACCAACACATGGTAGAACTCGCCCAGTGTTTATTCAGCTGATTTACGCAGTCTTGTAGACGGACAATGAGCGCGACCTCATCTTACCGCAGGCGGTCGTCAATTTACCAGGTTGACCAACCTAATTTGTTCAGAATATTATCATGTAAGATCACTCCGATTTTACAGACAATCGGCGAGGTCATGTTGTTCAGGCCTCATCACCTAAACCTGCACGCACAAAACTGTTCACGAAGGTCGTTCACTTGAGACAGCTGATTTTGCTGGACATATAAATGGGAAACATTATCTCAGATTACGAATGTAATCGCTGTTTCTAGACGCTCTCCGGACTGTCCAAGCAGACTAGATGTTGCTTTCTCTGCCACCGAACAAAATGTGTGTAATTTAAAGCTCCGTACGAAGTGGGCAAGTCGCATGGAATTCGAGCTAATCATAAATGGGGATAAAAATGATTGATCTATTCAAATTCGTTTTTCAGGTTAGGTAGTAAAATACTGACGAGTTGACAGTGCGGGAAGGTATGTTAATATACTGCGAACGATGATTCCCAAAGTTTCTGTAAAAACAACAGTTGGACAATAACTTACTTCTAGAGATTGTACAGATTTGTGTGTGAACACGTCTTGTTCTTTACCAACCTTTAAACCATGCATCGAGATGACGTCGAGGTTAACTCCCATTGGTAGATTATTAGTCGAAGCCTTGCATATCGTTGTGTCAATTAATGTGAATGTTCGGGAAGGTCACTCTGAACTGAGGTCAATATGTAATGGTTATGAAAAAAATTGGGAGCTTTTAGGAAGCTCGCTGGACATTCTATGGATTGTAGCGATGATCAAGGTTCTCAACCGCAGTGTGACCCGTAGACTTGCTGTGAAGCAGGCGGTGGGGTTAGGAAAACAAACTTTTTCTCTGAACAGGAGTAAATAAAGATCAGCCGTTCACGAACTTAGAAAGCAGCGTCAGACATACGAGCAACTATCGTTTGCCTGCTTGCCCTCATCATCATCATCATCATCATCATCATC
>LUCH01001545.1:47871-118197 GCA_013368495.1 Paragonimus heterotremus
TTAACTAGGCTAAGTATTTGTCATACTGATGTCATTGCATTGATCAGAATCAGGTCACGTTTCCTCTATGGTTGCGGGTGTAGGTGAAAGAATCTCGCTATCACCAAGTTTTGTGTGGACACTTGGCTACATAATTGTCTCCTATCATTGTTTAATTGGTATCGTTGTGTCGTAGTGGCCATTGACACATTGATTTTACTTCAATTGCTTGTTCAGTGTTAGACAAAAGTTCCCCCGTACAATTGAGGAAGGGACAGGGTGAGTTATTGGCCAGTTTCTTTGGCAAACAACAAAACACATTGGCCGCGTAATCGAAGTCCAATAGGTTCAATAGTTATGGCAGCTTACTGAGCACCTACTGCTGAATGACAGAAGTGTTCAAGTGGGTGACTGACATTTCCGAAAACATGGCAGTAGATAAACCAAAAGCCAGATAAGAATCTTTACAAAATAGAGGCTGTACGATTAGTTTCACCGATCATGAATCGATCTGGTATCGACTAAAGAAAACAAATCACCACTCTTTTGAGGCTAACGTCGTATTGATTGTGTTACGCTTATTTTGTTTAACGGAATATGATGTACAACTTGCAAGGTCCTACTAGACAAAGCCATAAGAGACATGTTATCTCGTACAAAAATCGATGAATCCTAGATTTACCATACAGCAAAGATTGACTGAAAGACCGATGCCGATTAGGTGTACTTTGAACTGACTAAGACGGCACAATATACGAATTACTACAATACTAGGCACTTACGCTGGTCATCGTTTATGTTGCGAAATTGACAGAGTACCGCTGTTCATTGTATCCTTGACGTTTCTAGTAGATACTTGCATTTCATTCCCCCAGATTAGCAGGTGGGCTAAAGCTGTGGAACTTTAATATCTACTTCTCAAACTGCTGTGTGTCTATGAACAAATCGGCAAGACTTTCGTTTCTCACATAGAAACCGTTCCCGGGTGTTGTGTCCTAAACCACGACTGTGTGAATAGATCTGCGCATCAAGATCACTCATTTACGCACTGACACACTGACGTTACTGAATATTGCAATTACGTTCGGTCGTGTTTATCAAAATTCGTTGAACACGGTATGCAGAAGTGATTAGACACAAACCATGTCTTCTGTAGATAACAGATCTATTTTCCTTTTTGAAATAATGGATCTTCTTTGCCCAATTCATTAAAACAAAGAGCAGGCATATGTTCTGATATGTCAACATTTTATCTAATCTCTTCAGCTCCGTAATTAAAACAAACAATTCAAGCATTTAAATATGATGCAAACGACGTATAACTGAACGGGTAAATGTTAGGGTTCAGAAATTCACAACCAAGCAAGAGATAGTGGCTGGGCTATCACTTTTTGCACTCGCAGAACTGGTATTTGACCTCTGATCAATAAACCTTCAACGTTAGGCACAAGTGTCGGGTTTTGAGTTACGTAGTAATGTGGTAAATGAATTGGCCTGTCATTTAAGTAAGCTTTATAATCAATGGATAATATGTTGGGTTGTTTGTCTTCAGCCATTCCTATACCTTGCCGTAAGATATTGATAAACCATTGAGAAAAGCATCGACTCGTTCCGTTAATTTAAAGGTCGATGCAGCAAAATAGGAACTAATACACGGTATGAAGGACAGAATGGCCAGATGCATATCATTTGGTCTTACTCAGACTTATTCATCAGGTTGATTGTAAGAGACGGAGTTTCGCTGTAGAATAAATTCGAGAAAAGGTGGATCAAATCTTGTGCCTAACTGTGTTAGCCAAATGAAATGGCAATTGTAGAAAAACATCATTTTTGGACACTGTACACAACCCGCTTGACATGCCTGGGTTTGTTACCGATCCTTATGAAACATCTATGGAGATCTATTGACAAGAAGCATGTTTGTTAAGAACTGCTGTTCCACAGAATTAGTACTTAGCCCAACCCCGAAACTTTCAGGTATAATTGAGGACTTTTTGGTCAAATATCCAAGACCAGCTCTGTGAGCGCAATAAGTTCGGTCTTAGACTGTATCCATTGCTTGTATTGAAACTCTGGCCCATAATATTCTATCCGCTAAACTGTACGTCATTTGCAACATATTCAAGTGCTTGAATTGTTTATTACAAGTAGGCTGCTGTAGAGAATAGATTAAATGTCGACATACTGAAACATATGTCTGCTCTCTATTTTAATATGTCGGAAATCGGCAGGCCAGTTTGAAAGTTCGCGTTCGCTTCCCGGTTTGAGATACCAACCCATGAATAGGTTTTCTTGAACCTTGAACTTCTTAGCGTCCTGCCGTTTTAAAAACTATACACGTATTAGCCCAACATAATTGAACCGCTGTCTTCTATCCTAGAGGGTTATGTTGCTATCATGAGTATGGTCTTACAGATAGCTCTCTTGAACGATTGAATGGTCGCATTCCAAACTGTTTAATGATGAATCTCCGGAAAACAGTCGGTACAACCAGAGTAAGTAACCAGCCTGTTATTTGCAGCTTACGAGTCCCATAAAACAGCACGACTATGTTTGAGAGCATCTCACAAGTTTCTGATTCAGTGTTGTAAAAAGAGAGCAATCGGAGCTCTTTTGAAAGCTGCACAACTCGGTTTTGAGCCCAGGGTTCTATGTGACGATGCAGTAACAACGGAATGGGACTTGGAGTGTTGAATGAATATTCTCGGATGCATGCTGTTTAACTTGATGTTTAGTAGGACCGAACAGACGGCCGATAGTTGTTCACCTCTACCTAGCAGAACTGTATGTACAGACAACATCTTGTGAAACACCGTCAGGATTAGTCGAACCTAGACTACAGGTCGAGGTATCCAACAGACGTGAAACAGGGAAAGCACCTGAGATGTCGCTGATTGGAGAGTTTCGCAAAGCTCTGATGAAAATTGCTGAGCAAACATAAATTAAACCCGAACTGATCGTTGAGCTAACGTCGTACGTAAACATCTAACGGACAGTGAGTTGATCAAGAAAACTGAGAATAAGGTTATTCCTATATGATTACCCATCTGGTCAGTTTAATAATGTTACTTGTGACGTATTCTACCCCCGGATTTTATAGTCCACCTAGTTTTTTGACTACACATTGCAAACGTTAATCTACCGATAAGATACTGCACGCGTACCATGTCAATATGCGTATACATTCTATGCCTAAGGTACTGTTTCATACATCATAAAGAAGAATTTTTGTGTAAAAAGCCCAATCCGTGAGGATTCTTTGGTAGCTGTTGTTGCATCTCTGCAGGATTTGATATTAATTTCCGGTTGGTACGATAACACATTTTATCCACTCACTCAAGGTAACTTGTGCGAGTTCGTCACCGACTGTTCTTTCTTCAGTCTACGCCAACAGCAATTATGGACTCCGGCTGATTATCCAATACATTCGCAATAACCAGCAGGTTTTACGTGGTACTTTGGTAACGAAGCCCCAGTGAACGTTTGGTTTGTATGCACACGCACATATGTTGATCGTTGGCCATGTTGACCGGATTTCTTGTGACCAAATCTCTGTTTTCGATGAGTATAAACGGTCGTCCAGCTATCATTTCGTCCGGGACTATGTGAATGTTCTTGGTACGTTTGCCCAATTCAGCAGGTCTTAGTATTCTTATCAGTCACGATCGGTATGCTATCCAGGCCTGGGAGTCAAAAGACTCCGTCGCAGTCAGTGAGTCGGAATGAACCACTATATGTAAACTGACCACCGCTCAGACTATGCAGCTTCTCTTGTATTACAAACAACATGCTAGCCACCTCATTTCGAAAAGCAGTGCTATGTTTCGGAGAACTCTGGCTGAAAAGTATGTGGGAATGCAAGAGCATCGACTCATTGTGAGTGATTTGAAATTCGTATCAGACGTCACGGTTTGCACAAACATATTCCACTGTGGAATGCAGTTCAACGGATGCGAACAATTTTCGACCAAATTTTGCTTCATGAACACACAAAGTATGTAACTGTAAGCCGCCCCTCAAGTCTTGTTGTCCACGCACAACATTCAGGTACGTTAACAGGACTGTTGGTAACGAAAACATACAGTCTCATTGTTATCAACATAGGTTTATCACTCGCCATGTCCACACAAATCAATGACCGTAGAATGTTAGTAGGGGTATCCCATCAACGATGCATAATGTACACGGTGGATTGGACACACAGCTGAAGTTCCTCCGTAAAATATCCGCCTCTCTGCCACCACATCATGACAGTCTATCGCTCTTTGGACGATAACTTCCGTTAGTAAGTTTATCACGCACTAAACTTGAAACAGGTTCTCCCATTTTGTCACAGATGGACAAGTGAGGTTACCGCAGTGGTGCCTGTTCCTTGTGCAGATCACGAGCAATCGCACCAAAGGTATGTTTACAATTCAATCGAAGCCGTTGTGATCGACTTGTCAACGCGTCTGGTTTGTCAGTATACATGGGAAACAAGAATGCAATTCATATAGGAAATGCGCCCATTGCTGGACAATATTGAAAGTGCACCAGCGTCACTGTTTTATCGTGTATTATGATGATACATGCATATAATAAATTGATTTTCTATACTGGGCGCAATCGGACGATTGCTTTGAACACCATGGTCCACGATCCATAACACCTGGGTGTTCATACACGATTCTGTAACCGTTTCAGTGCTTGAAATGTAATGCTGGACTAAAAACCTGCACACAGCAGTGAGTGTAAATGAGCAAATTAAAAATACAATACTTCCCTAACGGACTGTGTCACCAAGATAGCTTTTTAACCAACCAATAAGTAGTATAACGTTGCGTTCATGAACGGAACAGATTTACAAATCACAAGAAGGCTGATCAAATCAAACCATTTCCCCGTAAAATCTGAGACACGTCATTCTGTTTTTGGGATTAGGTTTGTTGCGCCATTTGTGGACTCTGACGTGAAGTAGTATGGCCATGCTTTGAAAACAATAAGCGTCTCTCGGCATTTTTCAGTTTTGTGGCCTCTTTCGTGAACCGTGTCGTCCCTCTTTCTGTCAACATGCCTTGTTTAATCACTTTATCTGTGTCGAGGGCAACTTCTTTGCATTATCGAGACCGACCTGGACGGCTCGGTCAAAAACGTTGAGGCGTTTTGTTCTCTGGAAACCTGTGTCGTCCTGGAAAACGATAAATCTAAGATAAAAAGACAGTCTGGTTCGGATCGACACAGAACATTTGCATCTGTCAGGTTTTCGTTAGGTGATTACGAACTAGGATAACATGTCGTTACTTGAGAGTACTGATTGGACTGTGTAGGGTGGGGTGGGGTAAGAGGTATATCGCGTTCCTTATAAATATTGTGTTTATTTGCAAAGTAAATTCTCTAAGACTGTACATACTGTAAGTGTTGATTATTCTGATGGCAGTTTAGCATCGATACTTTCATTTCACCGAAGGTAAGTCAAACTTGTGGGTCCTGGGGTGATTATTTCAACCTTTTTCTCTCTTGTAAAGACAAGTTAGTAGTAGTATATTGCACGATCTTTCCTCGAACTGATTTCGCTGCATTTTATCGAGTACATACTGCAGAAATGAAAATTACAAAATATGCATGTAACTGATGAATAAAAGAGGATTTGGTTAATTTCAAGTTGAACATTGCCCACAATTGATCGCAGCTCTAATGAGAGCGAAACTCGAGTCTAGTGCTTCTTTTCGAAATGGATCAACTGGAAAGTCTACGGGAATGTGACAGCTGCGATCAATTGTGGATGATGTTCAACTAGAAATGCATGCAACTGTCAATTACGGACAGTGTTCTGTTCAGGTATGAGAAAAAGAAGAAGAAATCCACTAACGCTAGCAAGACAGCGTTACTTTAATAAACAGTTCCTTTTGCACACACAACAGTGGCTTCAGTCGTTTACTAGCAATTGTGCGGGCAAAGTGAAGTAAGCGTTTATGCCGATGCGTGGAGATGATTGAGAATGCTGACGGACCGCCAGTCTCGTGACTTGTCTCAGGCACATCACGCGCAATGGATGAAACCGGTGTCTTGTGCGAATAACCTTTGGCCTCATTGGCACAGATTCCAACGGTTTGGCTGCCTCGGTTGCATACTCACTTAGGCAAATGTTCTGCCATCCTGACTTGCAGCTGCCTCTCCGTCACTCCAATGTAGGTGGAACTGCACCCACACGAATTCTGGTACACGCAGTGCGAGATGAGGAGGAGAGGTAGGCGGTCCTTGATGGTAGGCGTTTGCATTTTGGTGGTGTCAAAACTGAGCACTGCTTTAGCCGCGTAAAAAACTCGTTTAACAATGGAAACTTATCAACTTTTCTAGAGTGAACAGACATCGTCGCCCTTGAAAGGAAGTCGAATGAATGCAGCTTTCGTTTCAGCTAAATGAAGGGGTTGGCTGTTGATCTGTAGTTTGCTGAATCGTCTTATACACCGCTGCCGATAGCCGTTTTCTTTCAGTGTTTTCAAGACGATGGTACTCTTCGTAGATTGTATCAGCTGTGCAAACTTTTCCAGCTCGATTGAATAAGGTCCTTACTAAACCCCATTTGTGCTGACTTAAGGCAAAGCTGTCGTAGCGCAAGTACTGTCCTGTTCCTGTAGACTTTCGGTCTACCGAAAGTCTTACGGTACCATCAGCTCTGCGTTGGATCTGTACATCCAAAAATGATAGCCAGTTGTTCCTTTCTAACTCCATCGTAAATCGTTGGTTTTCGTGACTGCAATTCCGTTCTTTCATTAATGTATCGACCTATGTGTGTCTGCTTGTCTTCCTTAATCCTGATCTTTCCTGCTACCTTGATGTGGTGGCCAGGCTAGTGTGCTGTTTTGATTCGGTTGACTATGCTGACTGGGACATATGCGCTTGCAGGTGCAACGTTGTCAGATTGGCCAAAGGGGAGCAGGCAGACAAAACTCAGTTACGCTGGTCATGAATGGTGTCGGTATATTGTATTCCACTTCGACTTGATGATTGTACTTACCTGGTCGAGTTTTGTGCGTGAATTGTTTGTCTCTGCATTAGTACTGGTCTTATGTGTGTGTTGACTTTATAGCTGTGTGGTTGTCAAGCCTACACGTAGCTAGTAAAATTTGATCGTTACCAGTGGTCGACGTTTCTGAGCTTATATATGTGTCTGTGTGCATCGCAGCGCAGGCTTTTGAGCCAAAGACTGTGGTTGAGGGCCCTAATCGCTCTCCTGTCTATGTCTGGGCGTCCTGCAACCCTCTAAGGGCCAAATAAACCAAACCATATACAACCATACTGTATAGGCTGTCACACAGGATAAACCGGGTCGCCCTATCTGTTGCACATGGCAGGGTGGATGAGCGAAAATATGCTACTGCTAAACCGTCCCCCTTCCCCTATCCTAATGACCTCGCCAGCATGAATCCTAGGGCAGAAAATGCCCACTGGAGATACGCCCGGGTGACGCAAGCTGTTCTCCGTTACTACATGGAATGTGCGCACGCTGCTAGATGGATGCAGCGCTACAAGACGGCCGGAACGCCAAACAGCACTGATCGCTGTGGAACTGAGCCGCTATGGCATCCAATTAGCAACCTTGAGTGAGACAAGATTTGCATATCAAGGTGAGTTGCGGGAAGCAGGTACCGGGTACACATTTTACTAAATAGATTATCCGGCTAATGGTGCTCGGGAGCATAATGTCTATTTCGCAGTCGCTGATCGCATCAATGCTTTGATGATAGGCGAACCGTACGACATCAGTCCTCGAATACTGTCGATTCGTCTGCGACCTTGTCGAGGTAAGTAGTAGTCCAGTTATGTGTCACACTAATGATACAGTTCTATAATACAGTTCTATGATCAACTGTCCGCCACAATCCAGTTGGCACCAGTGAGTGACGGACTGTTTATTCTGGGTGACATGAACGCTCGAGTTGGCCGCGACTCGGTAACCAGACCAAGAATCCTCGGAACCTACGGCACTGGTTCAGTGAACGAGAACGGTGACCGTCGGCTCCGCCTGTATACTGCTCACCATCTGGCACCACAACCGCCTGATTCCAGCTGAATGTGAGCGACGTCACGAAGTGGACTCATCCAGGAAGTGGTCACGATCATTTTCTTGATTACTTGGTTGCGCGGCGGCGATTCAGCGTGCCAGTGCCGCTCGTCTGAGAGGCTTTTCTGTGTCCGGCACCTCCGAGGGTACGTAGCAAAAGATCCAAGAACATATCACAATAGCAGCCACAGAGAAAATCGATGTCGAACGCCAGAAACGTCCGAACCGGTTCAACGACAACATCGTGGTTATCTCTGAACTGGTACACGAGAAGAATGTCGCGTTTGCTGCCTCCACATTGGACACAGATGATGAAGTAAAGAAGGCAACGTTCCGGAGTATCCACCTTCAACTGGCTGAGCTTGTTCGCGGACTCAAGGACAGCTGGTGGAGGAAACAGGTAAACGGATACAGGGCTACAGCGATCGCCGACAACACAAGCAATTCTACGATTCGCTTAGGGCTATTTTTGTTCCACGCGTCCAGTCTACCAAGGCACTAGCTGATGTGGGCATCGGCTCTTTGTGCACGCAGCCAGGGGACATCATGAACATCTTGCGCAAACACGTTGGTAGCCTACTAAATCGTCCTGCTACCATTGATTGGGTGACCGTGAACAGGCTGCCAAAACAGGACTCCAAACCTACACTTGTTCACTCCCCGGATTTTCAAGAGGTGTAAAGAGCCATCAGATAACTGCACAATTAAAAAGCTGCAGACGAGGATAGAATGCCAAGTGTAATATTGAAAAATTGGTGATCTGCATTAGAACGCGCTTCATTCTAGCTGGTTTATTCTGTCTGGAAGCAAGAAGAAATGCCACAAGAGTTCAGTGATCATTTATCTTACCTTTGTTTCAGGGTAAGGGTAGTAAGCAATGCACCGACAGCTATCGGTGAATCAGTCTGTTGAACTTTGCGGATAATTTGCTCGCACGAATACTTCTAAACCAATTCAATGCCTCGGAACGCAACCAACCGCTGTAGGTTCTCTTTGTGAAGTTCACTAAGGCCTTCAATTCCATGAGCCGTGAGGTGTTGTGGACAGTGTTTGATAAGTTGGGATGTCCAGGTAAGTTTGTCGGCTTGATTCAAATGTTTTACGTGAGAATGGAGATGGAGGTGCAATCGTGTGGATCGATTTGTGATGATTCTAACACTGTCACTGGCGAGAAGTAAGGTTGTGACCTAACCCCACCCCTATTAAGCTTACACGTGACTGTCGTGCTAACAGTTGCGTTGAGGTTGAGTACTGGACGGATGGGCGCCTGCTGAATAGTCGACGTTGCGGCGCATCAACCGGTTACATATATCTACGATGTGCATCCTCCTGTCTGCAGATGACACAGCGAAGACAGACTACGTCGACTAGTAATAGTTTTCGTGGCCGCAGCATCCATGTTTGGATTAGATATCAACACAGGTAAGGCTTCTTCTCTCCTTCAACCTTTTCCGAACGGAAGTGCTTTTCCTGCACATGCGCCTGAGATTTGTATAATTAGAGACCTTGTTGACAGCTGCGTGGACATCTGCTACTTGGATAGCAATTTGTAGGCTGATCTATTCGCGGACCCCGAGTTACGGACTCGTGCGTCAAACGTTAATGTTGCTTTTAGACATCTTGAAAGACGTGTCTGGAAGAACCAAAATCTGAAGATGACCACTAAACTTTTTGTCTTTCACTCAATGGTGTTGTTTAAACCGCCGTAAGACTGTGAACTTTGGACAGTGTATCAGTGGAAAGTGCGCTATTTGAGCCGATTCCATTTGCACTATCTGAGACGCATCTAGGGTATTCGGTGGTCGGACATGGTTCCAAACACTGAGGCGCTGCTGCGAACAGACATGGACGAAGTGAAAGCCGTGTCAATGCTGAATCAGTTTCTTTGGCTGGGCCACTTCCGTCGGATGGGCGATGACCGCATCCCGAAGCAGTTGCTTTACAGACAACTGAAATCAGCAAGCAAAACCCTGGTGGTCAAAAGCGAGGATACCAGGATGTTATCCGACTGAGGCTTTCGCGTTGTAACATTGATGTTAGATGTTGAAACGACAGTGTTTAACCGGACAATCTGGAGAAATACGAGCCGGACAGGCGACCGCAAGTTCGATGAGCAGCGATTTTGCAACAGTGGGCGGGAACGCGCGGTACACAAGGGAACCATCGGTGCCGTAGATCGTGGTGACATGACTATATGGCGTTGCCATGTGTGCGGCCACGAATGCACTGGCCGTTTTGAACTAATAGACCATCAACGTACTCAGTACACCGTCGGCTGGTAAACAACGAGTACGTTAGAATAAAGTGGGTTGTATCAGTTACATTCCTTTTTTCTTGATAACATTAACTAATGGCTATTGTCGTTTGGGATGCGCCCGTTCCCATTTTTGAACACCTGGCTGCCTGTGGTCTTCTACCTTCCTTTTATTAGCTTTGTTGGTGTACTGGATGGTGAATTTTTCATCACGTTTTCTTTCAGTCCAACCTTGCATTTTATTTTTTTTATCCTATCCTCTCTAGAATGCACTAACATGTACTCCTATGCTGGAATATATTTTGCACTATATTTTCAGCATTCTTCTTCCCGGTGTAGATCTTACCGTTGCAGTCTGTCTCTGTTTATTTCTCGAGATGTACAGAGGTTTCAGTTTTGTGTTTGCCTATCAGCTAGCTAACCGGCATTGGTCAGCTGGACACGAAGACCTCACCCACACAACTCCTGATCCTACCCCATCGGGTTTACATTGGATACGTAGTGTATGAGTGGAGTCACAACCAGTGCAGCACAAACCACTTGTAGTGACGGTTAAGCGCAAGCGTCCTTCGACTTCGGCCAATGTCATAGGCTAATCCGAACAGGATGCCACCAACCGTGATTGTATTCAAGTTGAGTTATGATGGATCACACTATTCTCATTTCAAATCAGTTTGCCAGACAACAGCCGCGTACAACTGAACGCGCAAAGGCTGAACGACTTCGTCATGCTGAAACCAGGTCGCAGACAACAAGGTATGAACACTCTGTTACTGGATACTTAATGCCCACATGCTAAACGAGAGAGAATGACGTAGTCAGTCGTCTTCAGCACTGAGTATGTTCAAATAAAACGGCTAAATATGTTTAGTGTGCGTTAACACTCGAGTGCTGCCACCATACTTCCGGCCTCTTCAGCCGAATTCACTGGGCACCTCAACCGTCATTCACATTGGGTTAGGATGTCAGAAGGATCACCTGCGCATCAGTTGTTTCGCTCAGTGCTTGCGCAGACTTTGCATACCCTTGACTGAATTTAGCACTAGAGAGTTTGACGCAAGTCGTTCGAGCATTCCACCCATGTACTCCGGATCTTCGGACAAGTTTTTGAGGTGTCTGTGACAGAGAGCTTTGTTGCGAACTATCACCAAATTTATTCTCTCATGACCTTTGTGGCTATCTAGCATATTCTGCAGTCCGGCTTGGCAGGTTTTGTGAAACATGAGTTACGTTTGGTGGAATACCTCATAGAGCTTTGTTCTGCTACAGCGCCAATTATACGAACACCGTCAACTCAGCTGTTGATAGAACTTGCCTAATTATGTACTGGTGGCTCGAAGAGAAAAGAATAGTGAATTCTTGCGAAGTTGATTATCAGGGAGTCCGACGATGCAATCTGTGAACAAGCAGACGTAGACAACACATCACCGGCGTGGCGAAGATCACTGAGACAGATTTTGCCAGATTAAAAAGAACAGATGACTACAACAAATACAACTGCTCCCATGAGAACCATAAACCTCGACAGGCTAACCAACTCAATTTACTTACGGACGACAGGATTTCTACATGATCTTGAGTTATGTGATGGTGAACACATGGCCACCTTTGATCGTCTTCGTTTGTGAAAAACCGCATTTGCTATGCTGTTAATCAACCTTGGGTATGTGTTTATTTTTTACAGTTTGAGTCAACATAGCAAGTGACATGTTTCGTATCCCCTAACATAGGAAAAGTATGAACATAAAAGTATGAATTGTTCATTCCAAACCATGATTTTTAAGAATACTTGTGATTAACAGTGTCACGCACCTCTCATCACACGGGGATTTTTTTGTGCTCATCCTGAAAATAAAACACTGATCCGTCCAATAAAATAGTATCTCAAGTCAATGTTAGATTATCGGTGAAGTTTGATAAAAACCATTCGGAGTACATTAAACTGCTGTCCTATTCACGTTCATGAACCGCGACTTCTTGATTAAACGTTTACAGATGTAAGCCAAGGTATCCCAACACTCACTGAACTGACCACTGTCTGGTCACGACTTGCTAGGATCAGTTAAATGTTGAAGCTTTGGAATTTCCATTGATAATGGAAACAACATTTCTGTCCAGTTCCTCTGTGATGACGTATCAAAGAGTAGTTAATCGGCCATTTTTCTTCACAGAACCTGTCTTATTAAACCAATCTTTCGCACCAACGACAAGTTTATTTTTCTCTGGATATCGCCCTTTAAACTCCATGCAGGTCTCTCTTAAGATAAGATTCGATAAATTCGTAAAAAAGTCAATTCAGTCCTATCTGTAACTTCCAACTCTATCGTTCAGCAATTAAAATAATGAACCTTTGGTTGGTTCCAATTAGCCATTCACGGTAGTCGAGTTGTTCTGGTCACCGATGAGTGAATTACGGAGAGATCATATTGGTACATTTAAGTACTGATCAGAGTTAACAAAGATGTAGCAAGTTCTCTGTGAGATCATGATGGTTCACCAAATTACCTGGCCAGGAATACACAGACAATATGCATTGCTGCTTCCCACGTTGGCTGACAAGTGGTACTTTCATTTCAATGAAGGTGAGTCAGGATTCGTGGAAACTTGAGTAAATAATTCGCTCAGTATATCTGTGTCTGGTTATGATTTTCAACTGTACCAGCCCATATAATGTGAGCGATGATGTCACTGACGGGACAGAGGATCTCTGCCCCAGTGTGACCAGATCGCGATATATCACGATGTCTAAAAGTGGTGACAATTCCCGTGTCTTATCAGTAAATTCCTTTAGCTCAGCAGATATGCCATCAAGTGAAAGGGATGTCCATTAAATTGCGCGCACAATGGATGTCAGAACCCAAACGCAACGTTAAAAAATCGGTCAACAGTGAACAGACCAACAGGGGGAGGGGATGCAGGAATGCTTAAACCACCCGCAACTGATAGACCGATTCTGTGGCAGATACCACTGACGACTTATTGACTTATTCCAAGTTAATACACCAGGCTATGTTGTTTAGGGGCCTGAAAGTCACGGGATGCTTAAACTATAAGCAAGAAACCGAATCAACAGATTTGTGCTCAGCTGATACGAATTGTGACTATTGGCTAACTCTTTCCATCTGTTCACAACTGTTATCATTGTATTGCGACTCGAGCACGCTAAGTACACCAGTTGTCCCCCAATTGTTGAAGATGTGAGTATGTAAAAACTCGAAAATTTACCGTTCTGGGAACATGAAACGTATTACTGATTCGACATGACAGAAAGGATGAACGACTTAGTCTGTGTGAATTTGCTCCCAGATGGACTGTTTTTCTCTTCTCGTACAGTGATACCGGGTTGGTCCTCATTTGGTGTATAGTGAACGAACGAATAAAGATTACGTGTAGTAAGAAGCAAGAGGTGATAGCTTAATGAACAACTGCAATTCACCGTTGGTCATGTGGGCAATGGACACTGACAGGCAAACAATAACGAGTTTCTTTATTCAGGTTGAGTAAATGAATATGTAACGTGCTGGATTAGCCATAATTTCTTAAACGTACAAGAGAAAGATGGAAGCGTTAAACGTTCTTCGGACAAAGTTTACAGTCAGGACGGTGACATCATTCACACGTATGTGGTGTGTGGAATGTTTAACAAAACCTTTGGAGAACAATGACAACAATGCAGCGAGGGAAGCTGAATGTAATTAGCACTGCTAGTTGATGTGACTACAGCAGATACATTCCAGAAATTATTGGTAAAACTAAGGCGACAGATGGCATATTTCCAGTGTTCGGTTTCTATTATGAACTGTTTTTCCGGCACGACACGGTTTGCCTGGTTTATCTGTCCGTTTGGACGACAATGCTGACGACGGAAGCTTACATCAATCTAAATGGACGATTCAGGTACAAACCGACAGAAGACCGGTTCACCAGATTTTCTTGCCTGTGTTGTGCGCGTTCTATATAGTAGGAACACACCCATGTTCTGTGCTTACTACGTGCTTGCTAGCCTGCGTCCCCATCAATTTGGCGAGTGAGTGTAGGTTAACTTGTTTCGTTTTTTTCTCGCCACTGACAAGCCCTTACTCACTCTTTCCGCAACAGGTGGTCAACCCCTTTGTCTCTCCGGCTATGAAAGTGAACATTAGCTGTGTGACCACGTTCAGTGTAAGTTGAGATTGGAACACGCGACTATGACATCGAGGCATCTTCATATGGAAAATGTATGGCATACGTGAGGACTTGGATTTTCAGCTTGGTACTTTTCACGCGAGCCTACGGACTGATATGAGTAGTTTGCACATGTGACCATGTGAATTCCTTATTCAAATTGGCAACGGATGAAGTGTGCCTTTTACTTTCGAAACTCTGAATATTTTGTCAAATGGAACAGAAACCATGCTCCATTCTAACTGTTTTCTGAGGAAAGTCATCCACGCTAAACATCATCACCATCAGGCAGTAACACATCAGTGGTTTACACTGATGCTTAACTACCACACAATTACGAAGGAAAAAAGCAAATCCTGTGGCGGAAGAAAAAAAAGAGAAAAAGGGGACGGGAAGGGACCCAACTACTAAAAATGCCTACGTCCATATTCAAGTATTTAACATCGAGGTGCACATCAGGGTAACACCTTGCAAACGCACAATCAAGCTCTAAGTGAAAATAAGGTATCATCAGCAAGACAGCTTCCTTACGGCTTTCGCTGCCCCGCGTCATTAAATGTACTCACCTGGACGTACGCCACGTTTGAAACACACAAATATTGGCGAGCAGCTGAATGATTCGGTAATTTTGCTGTTTTTTTGTTTGCCGGATGCAATATGTATCTTTAAAGATTTCGGGTGGAAACGATTTTGACTTAATGGTTTTAAGTACAAAACAAAAATGATCTGACATTCGTTGTAGATGATTGGCTTGTTGAAAACGATCATAAAAATTTTACATGTCACTGCAAACCAGAAAGTTATTCAACCTATAATATGAATATTAATAAAGAATATCAACGTAGAAAGTTGTGATGAAAAAATCACGTGTGTTTATCAAACGAAGTCTGGGAGATCTCTCTCTCTGTCTTTGAAGCGTCTATTCTTCAGTGTCCGTCTCTTCGACCAGTACGCCTTCTGTTTGTGGCCTCCAAAATGTACGTCTGGAAAAGCTACGTCTTCGCATCTGTGTAAACCAAATGGAACAAAGTGATAAGTAATATCCAGTTAATATCCGTTCCCCGTTTACCCCCTTTAATGATTTCCCTGTAAAATTCGTGATATAAATGTAATGTATTTAGCCTGATGATGAATCACTGAAAACGAGCTTATTCGCTACACAGTATTTTTCGTGAATATCCAGTGACTTGAACATATACAAAATGTACGCGTGCATAGAAATACGCACGTTAGTGCACGCACGGACGCACACCTAGCTGTGTGCGTTTACGGATATACATGATAAGTGGAGTCTTTGTCCAGATGTGTTCATCACAGAGACCAATATGAAAGAATGCTTGCACTAGGAGGTCATCGCAAATGGCTCACTTTGTACAAGGCATGGTTTCATCAAGATGCACGACATCCATCACAAAACGGAAGGAATAAGGTAGGGGGTGGGGGGTAAGTAGAAGACTGCACCACATCCAGTCTACGCCAGTTCATATAATGGAGGTCTAATTTTAAATTCTTCGATGCTGTAATTCGAAACCAACATCAACGAAATGCTTATAATAGATCTGTCTGTTTCCAGAATCACTGTGTCATCACACTCATGTCACGACCTCTAACTTCTACTGAAGTCAGCTTCACTGCAGTTACTACGGCTGGATGTCACAATCGCTGCTGATTATGCAAGTTTCGACTTCAGGGGCTTGCACACATATGCATCTTTTAACAAAAAGCTAGTCTCACATATGGTTGAGAGTTGGTGACCAGCTCCTTTTTGTAGCCTGTCCCAGGGAATTCGACTGTCTTCAAGTTGGCTTGCCAAACTCAGCTATTGCACGGGTCTCAGCCTGAGCAAAGCCAGCACACTCAAGATGCCCGCTTTGGGTAGAATATCTCTGTTCGAGTCCTTCTCTTGTTAGCTGTTGCCACGAACGGGTCTAAAGCCGTGGAGAGGTAAATATATGTTTCGACAACGCTTCACATTCGTGTACAGTGCCAAGAAGGCTTGGTACACAGATGTCTTCGTCTTAAAATAATACAAAAGGACTTACTAAGCATAACATTCAGGACGAAGTCGGAATATAATGTTCTCACATGATAACGTAATGGCTACTTTATCCGAAGGACAGTTTTAAATTGAGACGCTTCTATTCGTCATGACAACTCATTTGATAGTTCGCTGAAATCACTGGCTTGCAAAGTATGTAAAAATGAGGAAGCACAAACTGCAACAACAGAATTATAGTTGTTTTGAAGCGAGTACGGAGGAGAGTGAACCTCAACTTGTTACAGCCTTTCCTTGAGAAAAGTATTCACGTAATGTGAAAAATTGCTCGAGCAAAATAACAGGGCCAGATGTTATACTTCTTCGTGTAATTACATCACATGAAGTGAGTACTAAGATTTGTTGTGGATGATCTTTCTTATTTCTACACAGTATATTAAAATAAAACTTAGTTCACTGTTTTCTAACGAGGTCTACACGTTCGTTTCTAGCCTCACCTGTATCATACGCATATACTGCATCGTTCTAGGGTTCTTCGTTGTTCAGCACGCACACTCAGACATGCCAGATTGCGTATCATCACTCTTGGTAGCACATTAAGCTCTTTACAACAGTGCTATTGGTTTTCTGATCGGGTATAAGGAGCTCTCTGAATGACTCCCGACCCAAGACAGCGTGAATTCCGTTGCGTACATTAGCGTTCTGCAAATCCGTCAACCAGCCGGTATCTCAGTAGTCGGTAGTCACTTAACGATTCGATTGACTTGGTCAGCCCATAGGCTTATGCAACCCTTGGGACGTGCGAACAATCACAACGGCCACTGGTCAAGCACAATTGAGCATGTGGCCTACACATGCTTTTCACCTCCCCGTCGTGTTCGCTGGGATGAGAGAGATGGACAGCACAGGTGAACAATGAGAAAAGCGATTAGTTCCATTGGTTGTTCGCTATCCTTAAGAATGATTGCGCTGTGCTGCAGTCGACCACATTGTCAATTTCACGAAATGTCCTTCACCGTAGATATGTGCGATGAATTTCGAGGGGTTTTTGGAACCTTACACGAACCAAGATTGTTTGATTCCGTGGAACTCATTACCCAGGAAATGGGAAGTTTGCAACTGCCTGGCAGGGGCATTTTGTGTTCACAGAGGCGGATCTTTGCTCCGAATGCAAGGTGTGAGGCAGAAACGTTCGACGTTAAGATGTTCACCCACCATTAATTTCAGACTTTTAGACAGTTGTCTGTGTGAAGTGTCAAAGGTCAGTGACGAGAAGGTTAGACCCAGGCCAAGGTCGTCTGACTAATGATGGACTGTCCAGAGTAATGTCCTCGCTAATGTACAATGGGCAAGTTTGTATCCATGACGGATATCGTAAATATATGCAGGCAGTTTTGCGGAACACAACGCTTCTCGCTATCTAATGAATTAGCAGGGTCGACTAACACGACGAGTCTCTGTCGTATACTTTTCAATGCTGGTAACCAGCTGACTCATTTCATTTGCATGACGAACAAACAGCGTGCAATATGTCAACGTTATCAAGAATTTATTGTAATAGGTTATACGTATGAGAGATGTCTTAAAGATCTTATTCAATTCGGTAGCGGTGGACACGTTGGGCACTGATATTTCAGTTTTTGGGATGGATTATAAATTAAACGACTTCGTCCATAACATCCTTCTTATATCAGTTTTTGGCGTTTGTTGAACTCATCCCCGTGTGATCCATGATGACGGATGGTTCCGCAGCCAATCAGGCGGCCACTGATCAAGAGGTATCGTTTGTTCACCGAATTCTGTGTCGGGTTAATACTTTACACAGTGTTTTAGTCAAGACTTGCTGATTTGCCTGTTAGTAATTAACTGTGATTTTCTCCTAGCATCTGATCGTCTCCTCTATTCGGCCCCTTAACCTCGCGATACACACGCCGAAACGATGTATGTACACACATACACTTGTTCAAATCCAGCAGACTGACCCAATATTCTACAAGTATTTGCATTCTAGGTCAATCTCACAGTCACCTGAATGAGCCCAGTGTAGATCTCCGGTAGTCCATACGTTCGGTCTTAGAGATGATAATTTCATGTGGCGACGCATCATGCAATCAAACGTCACAGGTTGCATAAACATATTCTACTGTGGAACGCTGTTCAACACACGTAAATTGCTTTTGACAAAATTTTACTTCATAAACAGACAAAGTATGTAACCGAAAACCGCCCTTCAATTCTCGTCGTCCATGCGCAACATTTACGTGTGTTAGCAAGACAGTTGGTACCGAAATCATACAGTCTCATTACTGTCAATATAGGTTTATCACTGACCATGTCCACGCAAACCAGTGACCGTAGCATGTTAATGATGGAATGTCGTCAGCGATGCATAGTCAAAACGGTGGACTGGGTGTGCAACTGCAGCTTCTCTGTGGATTACCTACTCTTCTGCCACCACATCATGACAGCCTATCGCTATTTGGACGATAACTTCGGTTGGTAAGTTTATCCTACGTTCACACATTAAATTTGAAACAAGTTCTCCCACATTGTCACAGATGGACAAGTGAAGTTACCGCAGTGGTGCCTGTTCCTTGTGCGGATCACGTGCAATCGCACCAAAGGTATGTTTACAATTCGAGCGAAGCTGCTATGATCGGCCTGTCAATGTGTCTTGGTCGCCAATATGTACCAGAAACAAGGATGCAGTTCATTCAAAAAATGTGCTCATTGTGGGACAACGCTGGAAGCGTACAGGCGTCACCATTTTCTCACGTACGGTGATAACACAAAAATCAATTAGGCAGACGAAACGGTTCAAAGTGCAGACGAGTTTGGATCGTGAATTATACTCACAACCAAACGCGCGGTGAGCGAATATTGACAGTCGGTTGATTTTGAACACATAGAATCGGGCCCTTATCGACCACAGGTCACAGCGTCTCATGGTTTACGGCCGTGATGAGTGTTTACAATTCACTTATTCACAGGAATATCGCAGCCTTTTCGGTCATGCATCGGTGACCTGTTCGGTGTGTTCGAAAAACAACTGAATATCAGTCTTTACTTGCTTTGGGTTTAGCTATGAGTATCGCTCACAACCCAGCTTGGTCTGTACTTTGGACGAGGCTTAGATTAGAGGTTGGAAATGGTAAACATGATCCGCTGGTCCTCCTATGATGTTCGGACTGGCTGAGAGAAAGGATCGATTTGTAACGAAGTAATGCACATCGGTATCACTGAGATCAACATACCCACTTGCCATACTGAGATTGATGCAAGCACGCCGTATACATGAAGGACACAAGTTACGATCTGGGTTGTTTTCAGACCTGATAATCCGAGCCCCAATGTTCCACGCATTGTCTTCGTGATTGGGTTTCTGTAGATTGTTCCTCAACAATCGTATTTCAGTAACTGCCATCAATTCAACACAGACTGTTCATGCCTTATTTGCTAAACTATTACGTAATGCCTTATTCCAACTTGGTTGCCCATTTTGAACCCCATGGTATTCATCTTGCGTGTACGTTTCGGTGACATGTTCTAGTTAACGTTAGGGGTGAGAAACTGTTTAAAACACAGAATGAATTCAGCTGTCATCGAGCTTGGTCAAAGTATTTGGGCTCCATTTATATATTATACCGGTCTAATTCGTGAATTCCTATGACACCTGAACAGTGGCCATGGATATGCACACTTTTGTACACTGACTTCCATTATGAATAAGACGTTTTTGACTATTTGAGAAATAATTCTCCGTTTTGACCACCTTATGGATCTCGAGAATGAGATCCACTGTTGTTGAGGTACTTCATATTTTTAACATATAACCATAAGGTTAGTTCTATCGTCATACTTTTCTTGTTGGGTCGATTGTGTACAACAGTTTACGGATCTCTTCCAAATCGTCCTCCCTACAGCCATGACTTTTTGGTTGCATGATACAACGAGAAACACTGGCTAGGTGAGCGAAAGATAGATGACAAGTTAAGTTGATTCATTTCCTCTGGGCCGGTTTATTATAGAGTATGACTAGAGAGAAAAGTGGTTTTGGCCAACGATCACACCTATGTCAAACGGATCTCTTGAATAGTCCATATTTTGGTCAGCGAACTGCCAACTCCAGTCGTATGATGTCTGTGTCCTGGTTTCTAGTCTGGTAATTGGTGGCTTTGCTAAACATAGCGACGACAAGGCCACAAATGAAACTCTTGGCAAGACACTCACATTTCAGATTAATTTGCCAGGATTTGGGCTTACGATCTCCAGATCATGGTAGTGGACAAGTGGGTATGTACTAAACCTTCGTCCACTAACAATTTACGACACTTTCCCTGAAGAGCAGTCGAAACGTAGTCCCAACAGGCCTCGAACTAAAGAACGCAATAGGGTTTGGAAATAAACCGTATATTCCCGGTGATGTTTGGAAATGCGATAAAGAGTTAGTTCTAGCCTAGTCTTGGGCCAACGGCAGCACCCAAGAGGAAAAAGAAAAGAAGTACGAGATGGGCTACAGCTCACCGGGCGGCAGTCAAAAGCGCGCCAAGCGAAAAGTTAGTGGAACCTTCGAGTGCGTTAAACAAGGGTGCAAAAGGTCCCGGTTAAACGACCTTGAAGAAAGGAATAGTAGGCGAGTCGTTAATGAAAGGACAAACATTCGCTGTGTGTCATTAGGTGCACGACTGAAGAAAGTGTCAGAGTTCATTTCTGGCTTCCTGTAGCAGGCGCACACAGAATCACGCGTACAGAACAGACAAGCGGGAAAACACGGTTGCAGTCAGGATCCTCACAGAAGCTATACGATCGCTGGTCACTACAAGGTCACTGAAGCCATAACTCTTCGCGATGAAATCGCTTTTTACTGTTCAGTAGTTCATAAGATGAACTGACTTAACGTGTGCACTGTCGGTCAGTCCATTTTCTTTCACTCCAGGTTAACTGATGTCCAATCAGTGTCAGAGTGATTGTTGTTCGTTTGATGTTACTTAATCCGTTCCGTTGACCAACCAACCCCTAGTCAGTCCTGTTGTTTACTTTTTGACCTGATCGTTGTAGGAGTCTCAACAGTCTGACTCCACTCTACGCAATTAATGCAATCAAACTCTCTCTCAGTTGCATCAAGCAGATCAGACACAATAGCAAAACTTTTGAATGCTTGCTCTGTAAATCAGCGATCCACTTAATATGCAGCGGAGTGCCCACAACAGTTTAGAAAGCATTACGAGATAACCCCTCAGTTCATTCGATTTTCTCCGTCGCCTGGCGACAAACGTGGATTCCAAAAGAGATTCTTGTGTATCACTAATCTGTTCGCTATTCTAGAAGACTAGGTAGAAATGAAGGTAATTTCTAGAAGGTTGTTTTTCTAGACTCTTCAAAGGCTTTAGTCCGAGTAGGCAAAATCTTGAGCCAAACATCCAAACTGAAAGTCTTTATATCGTACAGGAACTTTACAGTTATAGAGGAGTTACAACGTGGAACTACAAAACGGGTTAATACACCACGTTCTCCCACCAACCCAGATAGGTTGCGCAAACAAGGCGGACTACAGTGAGCTACGAGACTATCAGGACAGACTCGATTTTAACACTTAAGATCCCCATCAACTCCAACATTTCATAAGGAAAGTATTTATGCAGGGCAACAATAGCCCCTCGTAATAAACCTGCTAAAGTTACAACAACAATTGTGCCGTCTAATTTACAGAAAGCGTTATTTTGGCGTCCGGATGCAAGCTATCCTACTGTATTGTAACAACGCAGTCAGTAGATGAATTTAAGCGAAGACTGATTACAAGCATTCGAGATATCAAGCCGAATATTGATATAACGCGGTCATCGGGATCATTGCGGTATAATGAAGGTACTCTCTATCTCTCACTGTTGATACAAATAAGAGGTTGTGTGATTGTTCTATGGTCGATTCACAGCAGTTGGATTTCTGGTCAGTTGATTATTCTCTGACTTCCTTCTTCGCATTTTTTCCATTACTGGCCTTCTGAAACCAAAACAATTTCCTGATATATCTTTCTTTCTAAACCGTAAAACATAAGTTCAGATTCCCCTAATCTTTAAGATTCCGTATGAGTCGAATTGATGAAAGGGATAACTGTTTTAAAGCATGAGGGTGTGTTTAATTTTGTTGCAAGGTGCATTCTGTCACAAGTAGAATAACCGGGAACAGTTCTGCTTTCTCCACATATCACGTAGCTTGTACTAGCTTTAGGGAATAGGATCAGACAACCTATGAACACAGACCACAGGTAACGAGGGTGGGTTAGAGCCAACTCTTTACCGCCCAGGCAAAATTAACTGACAGTATAACGATAAAAATTCAGGTAACGAGAGCAGGCAAACGGTTAGAAGGTAGGTAAATTTAGAACAGACAAAGCGTATCTCAAAACTGAATACCACCGAAATTTGATCTCAGCCTTTGTATTCTTATAAGCATTTCGGCTAGCCCACGTTGAAAGGAAACACCACATACGAGTTTCGCTCACAATAGGCATGACCGAATAATCAAATCCAAACACTGAACCACAACCTTATATGAATAGTGTTCAGCTTGCCAGGTCATTTCGAAAGGAGAATGAACAGACTCACTCTGTTCTATCCAGTCGGTAGCCCCGTGATCAGGACTTCTCCGTTAGACTGAAGTTACTGTCTTTATTGAACTAACTGAGCATGATTTGATACAGTGGTGAGTGTTCGGAAATTTAGGTTAATTGAGGGACACAACTAAAGCGGAAGATATCAATACAGCCTGTTTTGTGAGATAAGGAGGCTGCCTAATTGCAGTTTTAACAACCAGTCAACAAAAACCTTTGAGAGAAATTGAACTCAAGCAAATCTGATGAATGAGGGAAGGGTGGGCAGCCGTTTTGTTGGTTCCATACACTAATGGAAATGTTTTATCAGTCGACTACGAATCGCTGGTTTGTGTGAATACAGAGAGTGCAAATGAGTTGTTTACTTACAGTGCACTTACAAACGCACACATTTATCTACTTATTTATGAGTACATATACAATCGAATATATAAAATATAGTTATACGTATATATACATATATATTTTAGGTTACCTGGGGCCATCTGAATGTTCGCCGCCGAATCACAGCAATGTAAACAACCACAGCGATCACTATCAGGACAGCCAGCAATGTGATTGCTACAGCGATGTAGTAGGCACTTGTGTTCGTGACAGCCTGAAACGAAATCGCAATTTGTTACTACGACAGCGGCGAGACACGTCCTAAACAACCAGTGTATACAGGAAAAAAGCGTCGAATTGTTTTTCACCAGGTAGGACTCACCGGAGTTTGTTTTAGAGGAGCAGAAAGGATAAAAAGTTCGCCGTTGACGAATCGGATGGGAGATCGCTGAGCAAGATGTTCGTCAATTACCCAAGTATCGTTCTGAGAATGAACATAAGATGAGATGGAGATTGACAGGAAGGTGTAGGGACACTTGAGCAATGCTATGAACTAGGGTGAAAAACTCTTCACCTGTTATAGAGAGTATATATATACAAATTATATCTTGACTATTAAGCAGTAGTCACTTGCGATCATCACGCACAAACGGCTAGGTTACGAAAGTCAACTTTCCGAAAAAAAGGTTTTTCTTCTTCTTCCATGGTTGCAGCAACTACTCACGTGAGACAACAGTAGTATGCTTATATGCCGATGATTTTCATTGTTCACCTATTTCGTTTCATCAGGACTGTGAGCAAATATTGGGTTACTTATAACAATAAGCGCTATTCTACCAGAGAATGGCGGTAGTTTCAATGATTACAGCAGGTGACATTGCCCAACCAGTTAATCAAATCGGTTAAAGTTTCACTGTAATTTCTTATTGACCGATGACTGACAAATCGCGCACCTCTCAAACTTACATGAAACGGGCATTAACGGATGAAAATGTCGAAACAGTTTGCGCACTGCATCCTGCGTAACTCAAGGCTTCTCACAGCTACCACAATCGTCTTACACATGCTCATGTCCCTGGTAGTTTAAGGAGAAGTCCGTGTGCAGCCACACGCGACGTAGATTGACACATCAGTTTACTGATGAGTAGTCCGGGATTGGGTTAATTTCAAGTAAAACGTTACCCACGAATAATCGCAGCCGTCTCACTCCCACATACATTCCAGTCGGCCCCTTTCGAAAAGCAGAAGCACTAGACTCGAGTTTCGCTCTCATTAGAGCTTGTCAGGAGTGCATATTATCGCCACTGCCGGGACTTGAACCACGGACACGCTGTTCATGAGCAGGCAACCGTGTTTACCACTGCGCCATTCACCTCACATTAGGCACGGCCGAATGATTATATGTGAATCCTCAACCAATTTCGCTTGTGAGTAATGATCAAGTTGCCCGATCGTCTTGATAGGAGACACAGTTACTGTCTGTTAACTCCAATCAGTTTAGCTTTGTTGACATCAAAATTTAATTCATTTCTTACGAACCTGCCCTACACGAACCATCTGTCACAGTCTCCATTACTTCATTATTGACGATCGTACTTGTTTGGTTGAGAGGAGGTTGCAGTAATACTTCCAGACGCACTTCAACGTTTTTCACACAATACGAGATATTATCTGACGTCAGCTAGTCTACTTCAAGCGTGAGTTGGCGGTACATTGTCTTGGGCACATTTCAGGTCAGCCAGTCATCCATTCTGTACAGACAGTTACTTACTACTTAGTCGATGGCAAAAGTAAATCAAAATGTTAAACGTAACGCTCTTAACAGTCTCTTTAAACGTCAGACGATTCTGATGACACTGGAGAAGCGATATTATGTCTGCACCTATGTCCACGGAAGTTCGCGTGTGCACCAGTGCTTTTGGGTGACACAATAAGTGTACCTGTGTTGATTGCCGCGACCATACCTTTGTGATCAAGAAGAATAGTCCACTGTTATAGGACACCCAACTGCGAAAATTTAGGCTTCGACTGGATTCGAACTAGTTACAAAAGCAACGTGTCTAAAAGCGGCAAAAGCCGTGTCACCTGAGCTAACAAACCATACCGGGAGCCCACTATCCTAATAATTAAACTCAATTGGCCATCTAACCTAAAGTGTCATATGAAATACATCAAACGATACAGTGGTTTACTGCCCAAACTAACAAAGTGTGTACCTAGTCTAGATGTGCCATTTCTGTCAGTAGTTCGAGTACAGCCAAAGGCCAGTTTGTCAGCAGTTTCAGTTTATCGAATCTGCCAAAGTGATCACCAATAATATGATCTACATTTAATCACCTGCACGTACGCTGGTGCTGTAGGATGTGTTCTGTGAAACATCGTCCAAGATGACGAACCCCTGTCGTTTTTGTTTGGTGTCTGCATTGCAGGCAGCAGTGATTGGACAACACATGATGACCGTCAGAACCATGAGTGTCGCTGAGGTTGAGCTAAACTCTTTGCCGTTCCTAAAGACCTCAGACTCATTTTAACATTTTAACTGTACCAAGTGACCTCTGCTCAGCTGCATGTTCCCAATCGTTCACAGCAGTCGAACTAACTGTGTCAATGCGCAAATTCGATTCAAGATATTAGCTAGGTTGGGTATTTCGAACTGTACACTCTAGCATGGTGAGGGTAAGCAGTCACATCATACCACTCGAAAGTGATCCAAATGGAGACACGTACTTAGGTTCTGAAGTAACCAAGGAGAAGTACAGCAAGAGCTATTAGAGTGCAAACCAAAAAGAAATAATGTTTTCCACACACGAATTTTTCCTTGTCAGCTTTGGCGCCCCGATAGTATCGTTGTGTGCAACCGGGCACTTGTGTTCGTTATCTTGGCGAAGATTATAACACTTTCGTCGGTTTTCAGCATAAGCACTCGTTCCACCCATTTCCTTGGCTTGCAACAATCGGTGAGGTAACCAAGATTGAGAACATAAACCCCGTGCCCCTAGCCGTTCGAGAATGGGGACGTCCGGAGCTTCCTTGAGGATTTTGAGGGTGTGGCAGAGGAGGTCAGAGTCGAAACAGACAGGACAGAACTGACTGCCAGGTGGGCGCTCTGTGGGAGTGAGACGAAGGCGGTTCTGGGAACAATTCGGAGAGATCCTGCAAAACTGGATTGGGACTGAACGCCAGGTTGGGCAGCCTCGCTGAATTCCAAGAAATAATGCCCGGGTTCAACAGCGTTTGGTTTGGCTCCGAAGGTGGTGTTCTTATTTACGCTGTACCATCGTGGACAGCGGTGTCAACAGCGTCCTAGGAGTTCAATCAGGATTTGGAACGACGTATGCTGGCTGATCAGTTCTTAAAGCAACTGTCAGCAACAGCTCGGGAGCAGCTCAAGGTTGTTCCCTTTGCCCACCCGAGTACTTTAAAAGAACTGGCCGACGCGGACCAATAGATGCTAGTAGAAAACTCCTGATAATCAACGAGTCGAAAACACATGAACCGACTCGCAATGAAGAAGGTGAATGGGGAAGCGGAGGTTTTACAGGCTAGTAAAACGGCGGAAACTCGTAGCAACGTCTGTTTTATATACGGAAGCAATGAACACTAGCAGGGGCTTCGTCAAATGAGCAACAAAAAGCGGTACGTGCAAGTTTTGTCGAGTGTTTTTCGTTTGAATGGTGAGTGGAAATGACAAGAAGGTAGTCCACGCTAAGGTAGGAATCAGTTGGGACTGGGTAGTCTTTGTTGGACACAGTGGTTGCAGTTTTGTTGAGTGGGCCGAGACCAGGAAAAATTGATTGATCGCATGATCGTTCGAACATTGGGTGAATTTACGTTAAGCTTAGTAATTTGGCAGAGTACAAACAAACAATCAACAGACAGTAACTGTCTCCTATCGAGACCATTCGACAAAGTGATCAATCAGAAGTCAAAACGTGGCGAACAAGCTCGTTTTCGGTGTATCATCTTCAGGCCAAATACAACACAATAAATATGAAATTAGTTGTCAAGTCAGGATTTTGTGAAATTTAATACAGTGTGAATCTAACGTCATTTTGGGATTACGGACATGGTTACTGTGGTGCCGTGTCAAGTGTTGCAACCACGGCAGTACCAAGTTCCGTTTCTGTTTGATAGGAACAAAGCTGTGAAAATGGACATATTGTCCATTCCACGTCTGCTTGGTACGCTGTTTAACGAATCGAGTTTATAAAATCTGTACTGAGGATACGCTAGAGAGTGAGCTGAAGTTATTGTGTGAAACGTTTCTCGCAAACGGGTATCCAGCAAAATTCATAACTCGAAACATGCAACGTAGGGAACCGGAAGACCGCGAGTTTTCTGTCGAGCGGAAAGCCGTCTATATGAATTTGTCTTACAAGGGCGAATTATCAAGCGTATCGCTGACCAGAAGGCTCAACACGACTCTGATGAGAACGTTCCACGCTGCACAACTAAGACTAACGTTCTCCTCTAAGCCAGCCATACGTCTCCAACTCAAAGATGCAGTGCCCAGTAGTGCTACCTCATTTTGTATCTATTCATTCGCTTGTTCCTGTGGAGCAGGTTACATTGGTCGCACAACAAGGCGCTTGTCGGAGAGAATACGCGAACATCATCCAGCGTGGCTGACAACTGGACAACAACGAAAGATTTCTAGCGCAATTTTGGCCCACCTAGTTGATACGGGTCACAGAGTCAATGTGGATGTCGCATTCAAGCCGATCTACCGCGTCACACGTGTTCACACCAGAGGTGTGAAATGTCGCATCTTGGCTGCTGCGGAGGCCATCGGAATCCGGCTGCGAAATCCTAATCTGTGTGCGCAGAAGTCTTTTGTTCAAGCGCTGAAGTTACCATGGCCTGCCGTGGTTGCAACACTTGACACGGCACCACAGTAACCATGTCCGTAATCCCAAAATGACGTTAGATTCACACTGTATTAAATTTCACAAAATCCTGACTTGACAACTAATTTCATATTTATTGTGTTGTATTTGGCCTGAAGATGATACACCGAAAACGAGCTTGTTCGCCACGTTTTGACTTCTGATGAAATCTCCGGGTATATTTGAACAGCTGAAAGTGATCAATACTCGCAAGCAAAAGTGGCTGATCATTCGGTCGTGCTTAATGTGAGGTGAATGGCACGGTGGTAATCACGGTTGTCCCGTGAAAGCGTGGCCGGAGATCAAGCTCCGGTAGTGGCGAGGTTATGCACTACTGATGAGCTTTAATGAGAGCGAAATTAGAGTCTCTGGCTTCTTTTTTAAACGGACCGACTGGATTGTCTGTGGGAGTGCGACGGCTGCGGTTAATTGTAGGTGACGTTCAATTTGGAAAGAGTACAAACAGTCATTCGTCATTTCTGCTGACGCAAGCCAGACTATACTGGGGGCTGATTTTCCTGATCTGTAGAAGCTGTGACTGATTGGTGATATAAAGAGCTTGTAAAGAAGTCTGGGGTACTTCTACCTATGTGGATGCTCACATAGCAGCCTTGAAGTTATGAAGCGAAAATATCTAGCATTTGACAGCTAGGTATGTACTCAAGTGGTACATAAATTTTGAGAAATGTTCACTACGAACCAAGTATCATATGGTTACTGTGATTGAGCTGGACATGAAATTCCCAGTGAACGAAAAAGATTTTGGCCATTTGGTCCCAGAATGGTCCCACAGAGCCTGTAGTGGAAAATTAACTGGCAGGCGATGGACATACTGAAAGGAGTGAAGCAGAAAGCTTGTTCGATTCCTGTGTTGTTGATAAAGGAGGCAAACTGAAATTTTTGCCTCGACGTGAATTTCAGAAGGCTGGATGTGATTAAAGTCAGACAAATCGTGACCGATCCTCCAACACAAGAAATGTTCGGTAAAGTACACAGTGTTTGGATATTCACAGTGTTGGGCTTGAGGTCAAGCCATTGGCAGATGCCAATCAAACAATCGGATCGAGACAAAACAGCGTCCACTGTGGTGGAAAACGGTGTCATTTCAAATTTGTGCCGTTTAAGTTATTTGGTGTCTGTTACATGTTTAGGCGGCTGATACTCACAGTTCTGGACGGATTACACAATAATGTTTTTCTATGGAGAATAAGTCGTGATCAACATCACTGAAGCATACGGTGCTTTGTTAAGCTGACTGACAGATGAGTTGTCCAAAGTTGCAACTAGTGAAACAAACAATAGTACTACCCGGACACAGAGTCGGCCGGAGCATAGTTCCACTTGTGGCCGAAGAATTTTGGATGATTGTCATAACTTCAATGACACCGCCGAAGAGGATGCTGCGAAGACTTTCCGGTCGCGGTGGTTTTTACAGCCGCTTCATGAAATCCTCAGTGATCCCCGGGGCTAATAAAGGTTGAAGAAGATCTGGTGATTTCACTAGTCAGACAGTCAAGCAAACTTTTGCCAAACGCCAACAACTGACTTTACAATTGCTAGTGGCTGGATGGAACTCCGTTCTTTCAACAGGTGCAAGTAAATTAGGGATCGGAATCTTAATGAAGCAGGAAGGTGTTGGTGAATGTGCCAGTCCAGTCTTAACGCCAATCTAATGAGCCTAGGCAACAAGAGGTAGGAGGTGTTTGTCAAAAGTTTCGGCCTTAGAAAAATGGGAGCGACGTTTGCTGAACCGACATTTCCATGAGGAGACTGGACACAAACCCTTAGATTAGGTCAAGTCTTCGAGGGACCCCTCGAAAAGGGTTACTCACTGAGGTCTGCATAACTCTTCGACTGGAACAAAAAACTGTGTTCCTGATTTGCATTCTTGAATGTAGCACACGGATTAGCTCCAGGAGGACTTCATGGAAGTTGACAGTAATTATATGGAGTCCGACCTAGAAAGGTACAAGTGACTCAAAGGGCAGATGTGATGATCCCTGGAGTGATTGTTCAACCGTTAGCGGTATGACAACCTCAAGAAAGCGAAAGGCAATGAAAGTTCGAACCATTCGGTTGTCGTTGTTCAGACGGAGCTGAATGAATTCAGAAACTTGATGCACCAACTGCGGGACGGACAAACCTTGCCGGTAATACTGCCAGTGATTAGAGAGGCGTACGTAAGGGTATGTCATCAGGTGGTCCATACAGGATGTCACCAAGCTTACGAATCCCTGAAGTATTGAATTTGCTACACCAGTTGCATATAGGCATGTTCCCAAATGGTTGTTATATCGTAAATCAGAACGCAAGGCAGTCATAACGAGCATAAACAGCATGTATGCAACATGACCCACAAACGTAACACGTGACATTAAACTACTGAACGGGTTAGAATTAAACCAATCATAGTCGCGTTGTATCACGCGAGTGTTAGCAGCCAATCAGATACGAGGTGAACGTTTCGACACTGTAATGGATATACACACAAAAACAACAAGAGCAGAAACCACTCGAATCATTATTCCACTTGGCTAATTCCAGCCAGTAAAATAGGAAAATTATGGTCAGTGGACCTGACAGGCCTCGTTCCAGCAACCACTTGAGGAAACTGGCCTATCGTCATCAATGCAGAACAATTCACATGATAGGTCAAAGCAGCTGTCACATCTCATTCGCTTGCAATCAGCGCTTAGAAAGCAAGAGGTTTAACGCAATACAATACCACCCTAACCAAACGGATAGACGAAAAGAAACAATCGCACAAGCAAAAAGTGATTGGCTGCGAAAGGAGGAAGTTGAGAAGAGATGGTACTGTTGATTCTGCTGGCTCACCTCTCTTTGATACAGTTTCCAAAGAATAGAACACCGTTCTTGCTAATATACTGGCGAATATCGCGCCTCTCCTTAGATCAGAAAATTGGATTGTAGGGAGACCGACTGATGAACACGTGCGAATTAGCAGAATCGGGGAGATCAGATACTCAGAAGCTGGCAAATGCACGAGAGGCCGTCATGGAGAGGTCAACGGCAAACTTATTTATGTCTGGGCCTGGTTCAACAATTAGTTACAGAGAACGGCGGAGTCTGCGAGCTACAGGACCCGGATCCAAGAGGCTCCTCGTAAACTGGAGTGGACCGCAAGCAGTAGTGGAAAGTCACAGCCCGATATATTTGTTTACGAATGAACAATATCAGCACCGAGTTCATGTAGGTCAGCTGTGCAAATAATGTGGTATATCTATCAGAAGAGAATGCGCTCCAAGTAGGTCAACATTACTAGTTCTTGAACGCAGCTCATCCAGAGAACGAAAATATCCTTGCGTGACCTTCGCTACGGCTGGAATAATCTTCGCGGGAGAAGGAGTGTAGTGATGAAGAACGATTACGCTACACTACCCGTGATCACTCAGGTGAAGGTACACATTTATACTTTGAAGTAACACAATGAAGAAACACTGAAGTGCACTCCGGCAAAAATAGTGTTCTTCATAAATGAATTTAGTGGTGGAAACCGTGGCGTGCTGGGCGTTACATTACGGACAGATGAGTGTTGCTGAGGTGTTCACTACCTGCGCCGTTTTCAACATAGACAAATTTGATGTCATCGGGTTTCTTTAGCTCACAACACTAAGATATGACGTAACAGAAACATGACGGAAATACAATAGAATTGGGAGACCAACTGAACAACCCCTTGATCTGACTTTCTTGATTTACTACAGATAAATGCAATGCCTGATTTACTAATGGTTACACCTAGAGATGGAAGTCCCACAAGAAGTGTTCAGAAGCGAATGGTGGAGTCTGATGGGATTGTATGAGGTAAAGTCATCTTTTCTTTCATCAAATGTTACGATGGCGAAACTTTTATTGACGGTCAGGCTATGCTCGTTTTTCTGTTGATAACATGCATATCTGTTACTTTCTTTGGTTGTTGCGCTTTCTTTTATCACATACTGAAATCTATTAGCAATTTGTGGTTGACCTGCAATTTAGTAATCACCATCCACGGTCACAAGAGGCTTTGAAAGAAAAATGGCAAGCATCTGTTTCCAGTGATCAGTAGGGAAGTAGTGTGTAGGTGTTCTGATTTAGCTGAGTCAAGCCAACATAACGAATTCCAGGGGACTCGAACTCACGAACTATCGGTGCTAATTTGACAGTCTCAACATTTATCCATTAGATCAAGAAGTCATTGAGAAATATGAGTGCTACGACTGAGAAAACCAACTTATCTATTCACTGGTATTCCTAGTTGTTGTAGCTTCGTCGTCCTCTAGTTGAGAGATGTCTAGGCCACCAAACTGAAGTTTGTAAGCAGTGATCTGGATTACCCTGACATTCTTGAGGCCGATGGGATGGAACTAGGGCAAGCTAATTGTCCACCACTTTAGTAGTAATCATTGGAATCAACTTTTTCTGCCAGCAGTTTACGGTATCTCCATAACCGTCTGTCACCACAGCTCGATCAACTACAAAGAGTGAGACAGTTCTACTAGTAGACGTTTTCAATGCATATGGGCTCACAGAACTTGTGGATTTTATTAAGCGGCACACATTTTTTGGAATTTACATTAGTATAGCTTCAGTTATACAACAAGTTACAGCATCCTGACCAGACTTACTTGGAGGTAAACTTCAATAACTGTTCGATTTTCAGTAATCAACTGAACAGGTGAGTCTGATGTGGCCAATTGCAACTTCTTCGTTGTCAGAGGTTCCGTAAGCACGACAAGATGAGTCTTCACCTCGTCACAAGTTTTGAGCAGCTGAAAGAAGAGTAAATTGTAAATATTCCCACTCTGCTACTGATAATCGTATAGTCGGCTACTACGCTACTTATCAGAAAATCTTCCAAAACTGATTTTCGCATAGGCTGACTCGTTAAGACTTCCCAGCAGACTTAAAATTTTGGTGGACTTTGAAAATGGTCAACGAACACCTCAATAATTTGTTGATACACTATGCAGGCTTTACGGATTTGAAAGGAATATCGAGTCGCTCACGATCAGTTACTGAAATTTATAAACTGTTCTACACGCAGCCTAGTCATCACGTTGAGATCAAGAACAGGGTTAAGACAGTTCGTTCGAGGTGAACTCTGTTCGCATTCCCTCGTAACTTTTGTATTCAGAGAGATTTTACGACCAGCTTTTTCTAAAAAGAAGCACTGTTCTGAAAAAGTCAAGCATCACTCAACCGACGCGACTGTTCTTTGAGGTGTACTAATTCCCTGGCGCCTAGTACGAAAACAGTGGCGTAGTGGTCAACATAGATGCTCCATGGAAATGCGGACCAAGGTTTAGGCACCGATATCAAGAAACACTACTGATGAGCCATAACAGATGGAAATAATGATTTCAAGGACTCCTTTGGGAAGTGGCAGATTGGTCAGTCTGTCTGACAATGGAAGTCGTGAGCGCCTGTGAGCGGTATTCAGTACACATCAAAAAACTCCATGACTTACTTTTACCTACATCTCGCCTCCAAAATAAGTATATATAAACATGCACGTGATGTACTTGTTACGGTTGGATGGCCGATGTCTTATGTAATCTCCAAATTTGATGTGTACTTACATACTGTTCTAGTTGTTATACGCTTCGCCAGTTTTTCAAGCAGACCTAGCAGATGATTGGAAGATTCCACAAAAATCTATAGCTCTTTTGTACAAAGCTAACGTTCAGCTCATGAACACATCTGGATACCTGCGATAAATTTTCATACAAAGTTATCTGAAATATTGAGTCCCCTTTAGCCATTTGAATAGAATAGTCAGAAAACACTAATTACGATATGAATTCAGTTCTCACACCCTCATCAGTTGTAAACGTGTGACCAGCAGTGTCAATATCGCACTTTCGTTTAAGGTCTTTATGAACGCTCACAGCTCACAAATTCTCAAGTATATTGAAGCACTGTTGATCAACCGTCGACAGTCGATCGTGTGCGCACAAAATAAACCGATTGTCAGCCTGTGTTTACTATGAGTTTAGCCGTGAGTACCAATCACGATCCAGCCGGATTTGTACTTTAAACCGTCTCATTTAAGTCTTGTTAGTTTTGTTTTCATGCTACTCACATGTTTACGACTGATGAGAGTTTGCGAAGTGAATTCATATCGTAATTTATTTACTGACTATTCTTTTCAAAAAGGTATTTATGTCACTTTTTCTCTCTCGCATCTAAATTTGTGAGTGAAACAGCCAACAGGCTTAAAACATACAATTTTTCTGCCAGTAGACATTTATACATTCTCCTCACATCTGAACATATAACAAACTACAACATAGAAGCAAAGATCCATCGACCGATTAGACAAACTGACAAGAAACTTGGACAGCCGCACACTCAGACCTGTTGTTTTCGAATACAAAGTGATGAGTACTAGTCCAGCCCATGGCAAACTAGAGGATGCGTTTTCTATAGTTCCAAAAACCCAAGAAGAATTCGTCAAGTTTGGTTAGTGGGTCTCACCCATGATAGTGGTGGGTGCTGTCCGTTAACCTCTTTACGAGCGTTTGACGCGTTTCTATTTATTATCTGTTCTATGGGAACATGCTGCTTGATAAGTACTGTTGGTCGTCAGTTTGTTCCTTCTATATAGTTCACGATGCAACTAGTCATCCACTTGTGTAAAAGTTGAGGTGCGATAGATACAGCGTGTTTTTGCAGTCATGAAGATTAGTATCGTTGTGGTTTTTTGTGCCTTACAAAAATGTGAAGTTTTATATGTAGTGAACATGACGCCTATTAGACAAGTTGTCATCATCGCCGACTGGAAGTTGATTCGATCGGAAAGTTTTAATTGCTCAGTGAACTACGATGTCGTTGTCATCTATAGTATAAAGGAAATGACGCCCACAGAATTCCTCAGCATGTTTAACCTTAGAGAAAGGTTATAATCCACACAAAGATGCCTTGCACTGTGAATGAGGTTTTGTTAGACTTCTTTCACATTGAGCATAAAAGCAGCTTTTGAAGTGCGTGTACTATCTTTCTGATGTGGGTTTTTCATACGGATCTTTTACTAACCTGCTTTATCGTGCCGGACGACAACAGCGGCCCGGAATAGAGGACAGGCAAGCATTCTGTTCTCTCTGGCTAACGGTAACTGGGAATGGACTGGTTACACTTAAACTATCAGCCTGATCAAGTTAGCTGAATAATTGGAAACGATTAGAATACCGTTTACACCGTGTGCCAACAGAACTAAATATGAACGACTTTCAAAACTACAGGTTCTATCCTGATCAGGCGGAAACCCGTTAGAGCTGGACTGCTAGTTGCGGCTTCTTTCGCTGGTCAGAACACATGGCTGAAAGTTGATCCACATTGTGTAGGTACACGAAAACGATAGTGGGCACGTTTTATTCAGTGGGGTAGGAAGTGAAGCATTACTAGTTGGAATATGACGACGTGTCAGAAGAGGTGCATTTACGAGACGCCTAGATCGAATCCGCGTGCTAGGTAAACTTCTTCACGATGTTCGGATGACTGTTGCATGAGCAGGATCTAATAAAACTGTACTCTAGGTCAATGTAAGACACCCGGTCTTCCATGCTAGTGATAAGTTTATGTCGACTGCTTCCACGTGGACTGTCGAAATTGCCATGCCTCTTTGAAAGTAGCAGCCATCAGTATGCAGCACCGTCATCAACAAATACTGATGACATTCTGTTTGAAGTCTAAACTTACCTCTTTTCCCTAAAAAGCATGACAACTGTTGGCCAAAGTTGAATGTGTTTTATCATTCTCATCACTGTACAAAGGTTAAAATGAACCGAAAGCCAGACTTGTATTTGTCTTACTGGTCATGGATTGCATGGGCAACATGGGATTGAAGTGCATGTGAGATGATGAGCCAGTCATGCCAGTTGTAACGTACGTTGGGGGCAAACCAAGTAATGGGCTGTTCACATTCTATATTAACGTCTGCTGTATAACTGGTGAATTTCTGAGGGAGACCCTATGAGTATTTAAGTGTTCACTGCGTCCAGTAACTGACATTTATGGGGTACAGTGCTCTTGTTTTAGTGAGTGTGGAGTTTTTTTTTAAGGTTTGATTTTTTCATCGGACACATTAGTGAGTACATTATTCACAAGTCAACAATTGTGGCAAGCCGATTCTCACCTTATCCGACTCAAACAGGTAGAAGTAACGTTTCGGAGTCAATAAGCGAAGTGCATTTTGCGTCTCTTCAGAAAAACAGTGATCGTAATGAATCAGAGATTGGGGAAGATCTTTTTCTTGTTGCAAACTTTTGTAAATATCGAAATGACATCGATCTTCGGATGCAATTGTGCCGTCGATACATTCGCAATTCACGGTTCCTGTAGAATCGAGAAAATTTAATTTTAGGAATAAGTGTATACTACTATTTATTCATAAGTAGATAAACCAATTATTCAAAGTACTTATCATATTGAGACCGATGACGCCACCAGCATATATTTGTGGTGGTCTAGCAAGCAGTGGCTTTGGTTAGTAACTAACACTAACTAACACTAACTAAACCTCGTGAGTTCAAGCAGGGACGAAGCTGGTCATGGAGTTTCTGTTTGGAGTTAATCGCCATTATATATTGCCGTCACCAATCCTCACTCTGGTTGCCACAGGCAGCGTAAAATAACATTCCAGAGTAAACTGTGTTCACTCACACTCACCCACTTTGAACAGTTTACACCCAAACAGACCTGTTATGCCTCACTGTCAACTAATAATTGACTACTCACAAAACTCTCGCGTTTTTGTTTATTTGACTGTATCAGTGCGATTTGCTGAACAGGCTAACAACAGCCAGTAGTTTGAGACATTTAGACAGTTAACAATTTCACTGATGACTACACGTAATTTACTTGGCAGCCTATCTTCTACTCATGTCAATCAACACATTGAACTGAATAAGAGAAACATTTGCTTTCAGGTTAACCCTAGGAAATAAGTGGACATGAAATAATCAAACAAATTGGCTGCAGCTATGATAAATGTAAAGTGTAATTACAGTCCATTGTGCATACCAGGGAAACTGATAAATAAGACGCTGGGGGCGCCACCACTTCAATCTGCTATTGGTCCATTTGCTTAAATTGTGGAAATTGCTTTTACTGTCATACAGGCCTCAAGAAGATGTGGACGATCAGCTGACTATTGTGAAGAACCTCCAGTGCGTTGTGCGCCAAAACCTCCAGTGCTTTTAGTTCGGTGAGGTACATGAGAACGTTTTAAGTTCGACAAACGAAATGTGCCTTCCAAAGTTCTACTTACAGACCCTCAGCTCTCTGCTGGAATCATGCAGTTCGTTCAGCTTCACACACCGTAGCCGAAAAAACAATAATTGAACAGATGAAATACAGACTGATCTTTCCATGAACCTATAACATGCATCTGGAAATATTTACGGAAGAGAGGAAACCTTATCCAGAAATACAGTGAAACTAAACAGTTAAATTTTTCGAATGTAAACAAAATTGATCCCAAGTAACGGGTGACTACTACAGACGAGATCATAAATAAAGAAAGGCCAAGCGATCAACATGTGTAAAAGCCTGACATATACAGTCCATAAGCTAGTTTTCGAGATAAGATGTCGACACGTATCAATTGCTAGGTTCAACTCCTAACATGGCTTATATCCCATGTCAGTGACTAGAATCCTATTTTATCCTGAGTGGTCGTTTTCGATTGACGGTGCATCAATTTGTACAGCTTTTAGAATAACGATAAATATTCCACTGGAATGTGTCAGGGAAAAGCTTTTGACTGATACGATGTTAGTTTGGTAAGTTTCAAGAGAATTAGCCGGCACCTTTCTGCATGCTCAGAGTGTACCAAATCAAACGCATTGTAGTAGTGTAGTAGAGCAGGGTTTTGAGTCAGGACTTATAACGGAAACTTTAACACTTTGCAAGGGTTTGTATATTCTATTAAGATCAGTAGACACAAACGAACCATGGTAGCCAGAACGTAATAGTACGAAGGACAGTATAGATGTGACCTAGATAGAACACACCCAGACAGTCATGCCTAGATGGTGCACAACGAACGTTCTTTTACATTCTCAACCGGGGCACCTAAACGTGTAGACCCTACCATGGTATTGAACCTGCACTGCGACATTTCAGTTCCTATGCTGTGTCCGGTGAGTTATTGAACTTCGCCTTCTTGGGGCCATTGTATAAGGTATTGCTATACAAGCCCTCTTGGGTAACCTTAAAATAATGCCGAGTGTTATCAGAGAACATCCAAGTGTCGACGGAATTTAGAAAAAGTAGGAAGGGCATAGACCGCTTACAGATGTCAGAATTTTTACCAGTGTGCTGTGTGTTTGTTTTGGCCATGGTCAATTTTGTGCAGACTGATAGAAAATATATGTCAGGAAAAGCATGTAATCCAGTGAACGGCGAATCAGCTTCGTGAAGCGGTGCAAAACCAAGTGTACAGTCTTCACAAAATTACCTCTAAATGTTTTTTAACAGGACACAAGGTTTACAAAATAAATTCACTGTCCAAAAATTACATAAACTACAGGATGATTGTATTAACATTCAACTTACCATACACAGCGTTATGCACACATCGACTGAATGCCGGACATTCACGTGTAGCACAGCTAGGCTGGCAACTGAAGCCATCTCCAACATAACCCGATCGGCAAACGCATGTATGTGTGAGCAACTGTGGTCAAGGCACGGGATAGGGACATGATAACTATTACCATACGAACAGTTGAGTTAACGTTCAAGGTAAAATTTAGCTTATTATCTAGAGATGCATAATACAGAGTGAAACGACGTCTTTCAGTTTTCTAAGCTCAACCATAATTAGTTCAAAGCTACACCGGGAAATCAACATTCCAACATTTCGATTCACTTTTTGTCGTCAATTCCAGTCCAACGACAGCTCAGTTTTGTGTCATATTTGCAGCAGTTTCTATATATTCGGGGCTTCAAAAAGACAAGCTTTGAAGACAAAGTTCAATATAGGGTCCAGATCTATTACAACTACTGTCTGTTTTATTGGTCAACGGTTAGAAGAAACGAACAAATTAAACCAATCGAAAGAAGAATAAAATTTTTATCTAAAGTTGTAGACTGTAGGCGGAAAGGAAGAGGTACAACAGAGTCGTGTATGAATACGATTATCCAAACTTCGAGATATACGGTTGTTTTGTGGTTTAATCAGGGAAACTGGTTGAGTCACGGCAAGTACACGAGAAAAAGATTGCAAACCAAACGGTTACTAGTCTTAACACAAAGGTTTTTCCCAATTGGTTATCATCTGAATAGCTGTCCTTGTTTATGAGAGACGATGGAGCAGGTTATGCATGATACTGAATTTGTAGGCGTAACGTGGGTTGTAAGAAGGCTCGTTAAAATGGCTTTTTATTACTCCGAATGTTAGTAAGTGACAAAGAGATAAACAGTGACAGACATAATAGCGAAATTCTTCTTCTAGCTTTAATGGACCTTGAAGGATATCAGCTGAGAGTACGACCACATGTGGACAAATTTACCCCACGCATTAACTAGAAAAATGGCCACCAATGAACTCCATAGATTAGCGATGCGTAACGAGATTGATAAAACAGTTAGCTTCCTTATCAGCACTGAGGTGATCAGCATGGCCGTTACAGAACAGATTTTAGCTGAATGCTTATTGGGCGAACAGTGACTAAACAGTGTTAACGCGTCGCATAAAATTTACGTTATTTGTTCACAGACGACTTACTTTTTGTAAACCACTACAACTGCATGATCGGACATCCTTGGTTGGCTAAGGAATTTTGCAGGAAGTTTTTATTTTAATGCAGTGTGCCAACTTTGTTGATGAGAAGTGGTTTAAGCACACGTTATTTACCAATGATGTGATATAGAAACACGGTGAAAATGTACTGACCACTCCGTTGTGCACTGCGTATGAGCAGGATGCTTTGTCAGTCCTAAGGGCTCCTTGTCTGAGTTATGAGTAAGTAGTATGCTTAAAAATGGTTAAATTTGATGAAACGGCAAAAACTAAATAGAAGCTAATTCCGAATTTTCGGATTTTCTACCGTTGATTAGTCATGTTAAGCTGTTTACGGTGCCTAGTAAAAAAACGAAATCAGTACAGACGTCCAAACCATTCAGAAGCTCCAGAATGAGCCTATGTGAACACCTCCCATAGACATCTGGATGACATTTATTCAACTTTGCCGATTTCCTTGTTTCTTTTCAACCACATGACATTTAGCTGTTATTCTGGAAGAGGCACCGGGGAGCAGTTTGTTGTAGGTGGTAAACTGACAGATGCTGAGTACGCGCGTGGAAACTGTTTATGAAGTATGATTTTTTATGCAACTCAGTTGCGGACTAAAAATTTCAGAGATAGTTGACAGTAGAGACACATCTGAACAGCACACTAGCCTTACCGCATTATTCTAATAATCACAAAGATTACATATTACAAAAGAAAAGGTTTTCCCATCACTGGTATAAGTGAAGTTGTGGATTATGACATTTTGACAAAACTGATAACTGCAGTGGAGTAAAGCGGAATGGAATGGAGTCATATATGCACGAGTGAGCTATAATATTTTTACTGTTCTTAGTGGAGTGTTCGTTAGCTCACCTTCAACGCGTGCAACAGATTTTTGGGAACTATATATAGAGGTTAAATATGAGTTGCCAAATTAGGTTTTGGGAATTACTCAGGAATAATAGAGCTTGTTTTGAGACAAAATGAACGAATCAGCTACCGTTAATGATAGCTGGTATGTGAGTAACGTTTGTGAAGTTGCGGTTTCACCTACAGAGAAAGTGCGTTATCAAGGTGCCTGCTTATAACGATCCACGTTAATATTATCTCGTTCAAACCACTGTGTCTATTCGGCGGAGATTGTAGGCGGCTACATCCGCTACGAACACCATATCGCCTTTGAAGACTGGGTTCCCAAAGGGGATATGTGGCTTTTTAACAAAGGGGACGTGATTCGATTACAACATGTTGACAATAAGTAAAACATTGTTGCTATACCGTTGAATTAAAGCTTCGTTTATGATGGGGCACGATTGCAGTTTGTATGAGATGGAACATGGCTTGTCCAACATCGGCACTTGACCGTCTTTTGAGACAACGGTCTCCTTCGAGAAGAGTAAAATTTCGTGGGCAATACGTCGGTTAGTAACCTGATTACATGGATATGAAGGTTGGAAAACATTCTGTTTGCATTTCTTAACCACTTGTTAGATAGTGGCATGGAGGAAAATTGTGCGGGCCCGCACTGCCATTTATGTTACAAAGAGATATTACTGACGAGTAGTCGGGGATTTGGTTAATTTCAAGTTGAACATCATCCACAATTGATCGCAACTGTCGCACTCTCACAGATTTTCCAGTCGGCTCCTTTAGAAAAGAAGCAACAGGCTCCAGTTTAGTTTTCATTACAGCGCGTCAGTAGTGCATATCCTCGTCACTGTCGCCGGGACTAGATCTCCGGCCCCGCTTTCATGAGGCAACCATGTTTACCATTGCGCCATTGACCTCACGTTATGCACGACCGAATTATCATATATGAACGCTCATTCACTTTCGCTTGTTAGTATTGATCAGGTCGCCCGATTGCCTCGGAAGTATGTCCTGAAAGTTTGTCTCTCCAATCGAAGGGGATGCTAAGCATTTTTCTACAATGAGGTTGGAACTTAGGAGAGAATAAGTTTGTTCGCAGTGGTAAACTGGGCGGGTATCCAACATGGTAGTTTTCCAATTTTCTTCAACCACGTTTTGGGCAGTATGTTTTGTTGAACTGGTAGATAATTCTAGTTTAGAGGGGTACGCTCAAAGACGTTCCAGAAAGATCTTTAGGCATTCTTTTGAACCAGAAAATGATTTACCGTAGTCTACATACTCAAAACAGTCGAGGAAGACCTCAAGAGATCCAAAAGAAAAGAATTTATATTGAGAGAAGGACAAAGGTGCATTAGCAGCCACGATAAACTGGAGATTAATGGATTAGGTTTCATTGATGTTATCCTTGACGGACTGAGATGGATTAGTTGTTAAAAGACTGAAAATCAGGAGAGCAAACGTTCTAAAAGTGCCTACATAAGTTGGATGGGGCGTCTTTTGCAGCAGTAGCTGTAGAATGGGTCTCATAGGAGAGGTTATTGAATCTTTGGAGACGTTAGTATTAGTGAATGACAGTATTTCACTTTTGAAGGGGAGAAAGCAAAAAGTGATGTGAAGAGCGAAGGACATTTCACAATCGCTTCCACTGCCATGGAAACCAAGTTGTTTAATCACTCCTGACGACTTAGGATAATTTGCTCAGTAACGCTTAATCGACATTTATAATAAATGATGAGTAGTCAGAGATTTGGTTAATTTCGAGTTGAACATCACCCACAATTGATCGCAGTTGTCGCATTCCCACAGACATTCCAGTCGGCCCATTTCGAAAAGAAGACTCGAGGTTCACTCTCATTAGAGCAACTCGTCAGTAATGCACATCCTTGCCACTGCCGGGACTAGAACCCCGACTACTCATCAGTAATCTAAAATATCGCCTAGCAGGTTCAATGAAATCGGAGATTTCGACGTGTCCAGGAACTCCTAATAGCGGGGTTATCGATTGGAGTTAACAGACAGTAACTGTGTCTCCTATCAAGACGATCGGGCAACCTGATCATTACTCACAAGCGAAAGTGGTTGAGCGTTCACATATGATAATTCGGTCGTGCCTAACGTGAGGTCAATGGTGCAGTGGTAACCATGGTACCCTGCTCATGAACAGCGTGTCCGTGGTTCTAGTCCCGGCAGTGACGAGGATATGCACCACTGACGAGCTGCTCTAATGAGAGCGAAACTCGAGTCTAGTGTTTCTGCCGTTCGGAAGGAGCCGACTGGAAAGTCTATGGGAATGCGACAGCTGTGATCAATTGTGGGTGATGTTCAACTTGAAGTTATAATAACGCTTATTCAGACGATCGGGTTAACCCGATCATCTTCCCAGTCCAGAAAGATGTCAGAAAAGAGGATCGAAAGGACTGAAATTTATATGGTACTCTTTGACGAAATTACAGTAAAAGTGCTCTCTCTTCTTGAATGTGAATTTAGTGGATACATAAATCACCTAGCAGAAAAGGCGTTCAAAATGGAGCAACTAAACACGAGTCCACAGATAGTCACCAGTCAACGGGAAATGAGCTCATTAAAACAACCGGGTGCAGATGAAGATTAGAGCGTGTCAAATGATACCAGGAAATACAGTTTCAATAGATAAGCAATAATAGTTATGAAAAAGAAAACGAAATTTTATGTACAGTTTGGTAAAAAAAAAAATCTTCATGATAGTTTACTACACACAGCAGAGACAAACAAGGTCAAATTTGGGAATGAGGATGGGGTAGCTTTCAACCAAAACAAACCAAACGTGCTTCAACGAATCTAACTTTTTGCATCATATCAAACAGGAGAGGACAAACGTACCAGACAAGATTCAGCAAATGTAACAGAAATTGTTGCCGTTTAGTCTGAAAGTGAGCACACCAACGGTAAAAAAAGAATTTCTTGAAAACGACAGGCAGAATTCTGAAGGTGATGCAGACAATGTTGATTTTAGGATGAAAGTAACTTGGACAGTGTTCGAGTTTGGGAACCAATGTGTCGTAGTAATAAGTAAATGGAAGAGGACAGGTAAGAATGAGATGAGTCTGTTTGAACTTAGTGCTGAGAATCTCAGACAGTTGACTGCTGTGGAAATTTTCAAAGGATTAGTGGGAGACACTACAGCCATGCTTTCTGAGTGAACGCTTCCAGCGAGACGTACGCCTTTGAGTTGCCGGTTTTGCAAGATAGTGGTCTAGCAGTATTAAAAGCCGTCGAACACGGAGTCCTTGCTTAAGTGTACATAGCGTCATTGCCCATTGGAGACGGTGAATGCGGTCCCGTTACGACACTTCTTGCGATGATTTTCTACATGCCCACACTGTGTTTACAGTAGCTGTTGAGGTATTGAAACGTTTATTCACGACGTTGGTGTCACGGCCGACGTCATTTCGCTGGGACCTGGTAGTGCATAGTTGGTCCAACTTTTGTTTGGTAACGTCAGTGTTTCTCAGTACTATGGACTACGTGGGAATGATCAATTCAAATAGCCTACTGTATGATGGTCAATCAGGTATTTGAGCCCTATCTAGCCTGAATAACCGTTGGGCGACAGAGTCGACTTCGTCCAGGTCGCTTCCTGTCAAAAAACAAATATTTGATTGTGGAAGACAGAACGCCATCAATTCGGTGAGAATCGTTTGTGAGTCTTTGGAAGATGACTGAAGAATGTTGGAGTAATGGAGTATTCGTCAGCATTGCTGATAAGATGAGGCTGTTGGAAAAGAAGCATGGTGGTGATTTTGAAGGTAGTGGACCATTGTGTGTGTGTGTGTGTGTGTGTGTGTGTGTGTGTGTGTGTGTGTGTGAATTCCAGTACACTGGGTCGGGAGAAAGCTGGACCCATGAACCGACAGTGGACAGTCATATCCGGACCTCAAAACCGGAATGACCGTATTTATGAGTAAGAATTACATATCTGGACACGAGTTGTTGATGGTGAACGACTCAGTCAGGGAGACCTGTGTGCTGACATCTTGATGTGGGATTGGAAGTTGAATATACAGTGGAGATTCGTATTACATAATAATTTAGAAACAGAGGTAAACTTTTAGACTTTCAGCGGGATTTTGTTTTACCACTTATTGTACCTGTAAAGAGTGGGTAAGTTCAGGTTCCATATACAGCAGTCTTTGGCAGACGGGAAGTGCTGTCTGAAGGAGTACAAAACTCGCGAGTGACAGTATGTTGTAGGGATGCGGTAAATATTCCTAACGGCAATGGTTCGTACGTCGGTAGAATGGATAAATAAATGTTGTTGGGGGACCCGATAGTGTGGGTTGATTGCTAGAACTTTTATAATCGACAAGGTGCATCCTGTGCGGGCTCAACGATAACTATTTTGTTTGTTCAGTGGTCAGCACACCGCAGTTTGAGAACAATTGTTTTTGCGGAACATTTAAGTCTTTCCGTTACTGTTCTCTACAGAAGACTGCATCTGCAGAGCTGCGAAGTTGAAGGTCGTCAAGTATTGGCTAGTTATTAAAGTTGGAAGACGAGAGAACTTTTCATGACCATATTCCGAAGGATGTACGTGCCTCCTGTGTAGTAACAAATCGCTTTGAGTTGCAGTGTTGGTGGCGTTTGATGCAAGCAGAGCCGAAGGCTCCGATGAGGGACGTCAAATGAACCTCTACGATCCGGTGCAATGGAATACTTTAGTCTGTCGGATAGTTTACATTCGGCACTACAAATGAGGCGAGGAAAAGAAGTGTCGGTTTCATTCGAGGTGGATGGTCGGAGAAGTCCTGGTGTTAGTCACTAGAGTCATCAAGCAGATGTATCATATATTCAGACAGAAACATTTGGAATACGGATGGAATCCGCTTCATGGACCCTTCGTAGGTTTAATTCTATTGGTATGTAGGGGTTATGTGAGGTTGCAATGGGCTGTGTGATATGGTGTGCAATGTGAATTGCAAGGTAAATACAAGCTTAATGAGTTAGAGGGAGATTGTGATCCGATATACGTGATGTCCGAGAAAATAGGGACCCAGACGGTATGAATAAGTGTGGCGACAAAACACGGGTTGAGAGAGGTGATTAGATGTACGGTTTGACAACGCCAGTAAATCGTTGATCAAATGCAGGCAGATTTCGGTGACCATTCGGTCATGTGCAATCATAAGCGAAAGTAAGGAATTAAACACCTACCGTGCAATCCTGGTTTCGGATTGGTTGGATTAGATTCAATCGAATTTAATGAAAAGTTTTTGACAAAAACAGTTCAAGAACCATATGGCTATGTACAAAGCAAACTTTGATATTGGAAAAATAATTAAGAGCGGGACAAGCCGGCTGGAACAGTGAAATCAATCTCATGAACCACTTGTTGCGTAGGCGCAAGTAAGTATGCATATCGGGTGATCATGATCACTATTGAACCAAAATACGACTGGATCAGCTGAACAAGTCAACAACAGCAAGTGAGCAGAACACGCGATGCAGGCCGAATGGTGTACACGTAAGCGTTCAACAGTTGTTACAAGCTGCTTGATGAAGGCAGTATTCAATTGTGTTTATGTGTCACATGTTAGTGTGATCTGGGAGAGTAGGAAAGCGATGCACAATGTGACACCGGGTTCAGGCCATTTTGGCAAGCCTTAACCAACCGTTATAACGCATCGCAGTGACCCAGGTTTGCTTGATCCGGCCAGCAGTGCAGTGTGCTGTGTACTGTGATATCTCACTGGTGTAACAATCAGTGGTCAGTCTGCCTGGGTGTGCTGCAACCGGGTTAGGCTTATCCCAGTGTTAGGTTTGAATTTCGTGTCTTCATAATTTTATGACGAAACAGACACTGAACCCTTTAGAAAACGATCATTAGATCCTTTATTGTGAAGTGTGTCCCACTGTGTTCCACTACACAATCCGCATCACTATCATAGCCATTGGTTTCCATCTCTTTGAATCATGATATGTAAACAGACTTATGATATGTGCCATTAGAACCTGTAGGTCTTCTTTACATGTATATATATACGTGGGTAGAGTAGTGTCGCCAAGGCAATAGTCAATGTCATTCTGACGACTAAAGTACATGTATTTAAGTTTGTTGACATCAACGGGCAAGTTTTTTTCTATGGAACACCAATCAATACGGTTCAAAACTTCCTCTGGAGTTTCCACCTCTTTTGCGCATTACAACTTGGTAATTTGTTTGTCATCGGTCTGAAGTACTATAGATGACTGTATAACGCTACTTAATTCAAGAACAACCCAATCATTTGGATAATTTTGCCAATCAACCAAAATGCAGCCGTGCGAAACCTGAGTTTAACAGTGGGACAACCATGACCCTGTCGCAGAACACCCAGGAAGACTGACCACTGACTTACACCAGTGAGATGTCACAGTGCATAGTATGATCCCATTGCTGGCAGAGCTGAGCACAGCCATTAACCTGGATCAATGTGATCCAGCACAGCAACGAGTAAAGAATCTTATCAGAGTGACCTGAACCTAGCAGCAGTGTCGTACATGGGGTTCTTTCTCTCCCCCATCAAACTTACTGGCCTCTGATCCTCATTTTTCCAAATGTAAACAGGATCATTTCCCCTACAGAAGTTTTCATTTTTCCAAGTGGTCTGTAACACTTATCCGAGAATGCCTCGTAGGGTTAGTCTGCTTTGGATGCCCTACAACTTTAAAATGCGATATGTGTTGAATGTTAAAAACACATGACCTACATTACATGACTAAGGATCACCTGCTACACTGATATAAAGGCATTCGTAATTTTGATGTATTTGTACAGATAAGTCACTACCGCTGATATGACATCCATAGGTAAGACATAAACCTAAAAATACATGCAAAACGCTTGAATCTATATTATTGTGTTTAATAACCTAGAATTGTTGTATTTTATTCATTATCAGTCCAGAAAAGTTCACAAAATATGGTCACCAGACAGCTAGAATAGCTGGTAGACCACATTTTTGAGCTCACACAATTAGACAAAATTCAACCAATGGACTGAAATGAATTGAAGTCTATCCTTCCAGGCAGCGGATCAAGAAGTACGGTGGATTCACGGCTAGGCGAAGTTAACTTACATTCCTCCGTCTTCGAAGCTCCATATCCAAGCGTTCCTTGCAAACCGCGGCCGGATCACACAAGTCCGCGCACTCGTCAGTCAATGGAGTGATGGCTCGACACAGGTGGCGACCGTCACCAAAATAACCTGGCTTGCAAACACATTCGGCTTGGCGATGTGGTAAACAGAAGGCGTTCTCGGCACATCCGCACATGACTAGACAGGTTGTTGGGAAAACGCACATTACCAAGTAGAGGGGAAGACAACTGCTCATTGAATAATGATAGTAGAAACCAGTCATGATAAGGAAGAAGACTGCGAAGATAACGACCATCATGGTGATACTGAGTTGTCTCTGCCTAGCTGAGAATGAAGCATGACGTCAGCCTCTAGAAAACTACTTAGACGAATACTTCTTGAGGTGGCGAGGTCATTTCGCTAGAAAAGCGAAAGTACGGCACCTAGATGATATGCCATAGACTTCTCAACGTTAAAAGTAACAATACTTCAATTCCAAGCCTCTTGAGGGAATCCAGACGAATAGCCTTGGTGATCGTCAGTACATAATGGATACCAAAGTCGCGCTAGACAATAGGTCACTATTAAAAAGTGGGATGAATCACTCACTGGTCATCGGCTTTAAGCCTGCGCCTTGAACATGCTGGGTTCTTTGGACACTTAGACTCTACACCAGGGGCTTGTAGACAGCAACGCTCATGTCACTGTATTTGATGACCACTCTTTACTCTATCGTAAAAAGCCACCGCCTCCCGGGCTAATGAAAGTCCAACTTCGGGAGGCGAATGCAACCTACAGTAGCTAACCTACTGGTGACTGTTCCCATATAAGATAAGCTTTCATATGCTCATTCTGCAGCGTGCAGCTATTGACGAACAGCGATCGGCGCAACACACAGTTAGTTGACATTTGGTGTATGTGACCAAACCTTCTAAGAAATTTATCCGTACAGACCGAAATCATGGGTTAGCCAGATTCTTGCTACTAAATAACCACTTCGTAACATACCAATTCCTTATCAGTTTCAATCAACTGATGCTTGCGACTGTACGTTAATATCAACAGTCAGAGATTTAAGGATGGACGGCACCGACCAGGTGTATTGATCAGTTGTAGCAACCGTAGAGTTAATTGGTTCTTATGATCATCTTATCTACGTGATCATTCAATTCCAGGGAGATACCTTTCCGCATTCAAAGATGATCCACACTATCGAAAGTTAATTTAGCCTTGTGGGTGCTGATTTCTGTTCTATCTCTTCATCCACTATCGCAGTTGCTGCTGGTTTTAGGAATTACACAAACCGGTCAAGCTTTTCCACAGCTACATTATCCAACAGTAATTCCATGTAGTTAGTGTAGTCCTGCGGAAACAATTTACAAGTTTATACCTCTCTTGTGTTTACTCCAGTCACAAGGAGGAGATTGTTCCATATGATTTGGGCTTCAATGACTCAGTCTCAACGAACGCGTTTAAACCTTTATCGTGTTGTTTGTAATAAGCTTAAAAAGTCTCAAGTCGGAACAACGTTTTTAACCCCACCAAATATATAGGTAGATGTATACTTCAAGGATACGCGCTAGCTGGAACTGTTCATAAACCCGGTCTATCACAAGCTCTTTAGGAAGGAGAAGGTGTTCACTGCTACGCATCAAGTAAGTGCACTGTTCCACATACTTCACTGGGTCTGAGATTAGGAGTAAAACTGACCTACAAATGGGCAAGTACTTAAAAACTCATCATATGCCGTCCATATAACAGGATGTTCGGTCGAATTCCACCGGCCATCCACACTTGATGAGTGGTACCAACTACCAAAATATTCATGTGTTCGCAGAGATGCATACTACTGGTAAATAGTTTAGCGGATTTATGATTTTAGATGAGAACCAACTGTGAAGAGTCAGGGCTTCGACTGGATTCGAACCAGCGACAGAAACACCATACCTCAACGCGGCAAGCGCTCTATCAGCTGAGCTATGAAACCACGCCAGAAGCTCAGAAATTTCACATTTAGACTCAGTTACCCACCTTTCCCACTGTCTGATATGGAATCTACCGAATGATACAACGGATCATCTGCCCCGGCAGGATTTCTCAACCAGTTAACGCTGGAATCCACCAACGCCACTGCTGAGCATGGGAATTGTATTACCATTGTATTTTATCGTATCCCTATGCTCAACAGTGGCGTTGGTGGAGTCCAGCGTGACAAGGTTGAAAACTCCTGCCGGGGCAATTCATCCCCTGAATCATGTGGTGGATTCTATGTGAAACAGCGGGACGGGTGGGTAACCGAGTTCAGATATGACATTTCCGATTATTTTACACCAATGCAGTTGGCTTATTTGTGACTTTTAACATTCGTACGTGGTTTTTGGCAATTAGGCACTATAATCAGGGTGTACTTTGATATGGTATCTATAGATGAATGTGAATCGCTGTAAATTCACTGGCATAGACATCTGGCCTCTATCCACAAAAGTGTTGCTGACCTACACACTGCATGACTCTCAATCCATATTGCTGACGTGATACCCTTAAGGCAACAACCGTACAATAGTTTCACGGTTGATCACGCAAGTTATGGCATTCGTTTTCGAAATTATTGCATTATTGTCTACCTACAATTTTTTCTTCTCAGGAGTGTTGTGAAACCTCACCTTTTCTCCAGAATGTATACATTACATATCCCTTAGCGCAATTCGGATCATAAATACACTGGTGCTTCTATACCCCCACTTTCTTCGTCTTTTAGAAATATAACAGCAGTTATCTATCTCAGTTTGATTTTATGTTTGATTTGATGTGTGCACAGCTTACCACTTCAGAGTGAGAACTTTGACTATATCGTTCACAGCATGATCATTGAAATCAGACATGTATTTTCGTATTGTCTAACTGCTCTTAGAAGCACCTTAATGGAGTTTAAACCGGAACTGGAGCAGTATTAGGCGGTACATTTCGCGCAGTAAATTGTTGCGAATAGGATATTATACTGGGGAGAGGTATTTGCAAGGAAAAGTATAGATGAAGCCAGTGCTGATAGCTAGTCGTGTTCCGGTAGTTTGGTGTTGTATAACAGCCAGCTTCGTTTGTGAGTAGTATAGTGCGCACATTTGGGAACTAAAGTGTAGGTATCAATGCCAGGAAGATGATGGACTAGACCTGACTATTAGAATAGTGTGTACTCATTACGGGGAACGTGCCACTAGGGCGAATGACAATGTGTTGTTGCCCAGTGTATGTGAATACACATCAGCCGTGCAAACGAGCATTCGTGTTCGTGGTCCTATGTTTCATCATAGCCTGTACGGTTTTTTATGCAATAAACAGCCTTGCAAGCCAAGCGTCTTTTGCGGTTACAACAAGTACTTTTCTAGAAATCAGTGTGTATACGCACTTTTACTGCATTTACCATACGTGCAAATCTAACTCCACAAACTGTGACCTCGGATGACTTTCAAATTGATGTTTTACAGAATAAAACTCTACAACTATGGGCTGATTGGTTATCCAAATGACTGTAGGATAGTGAGAAAGAATTGTTCAAAAGTGCAACTTCACTTGAGTTGACTGTTCTTTTACGATACCTTTCAAAATGCGTAAACAAAGCTGTTAGGGAGTCCATTTTTTTCATCCAAAACCGCTTCCTTCCAAGAGAAAAAGGAATAATCCAATCAGAATGAGCGGAACTGCCCAGAACGGTCGTGAGGTAACATGGGTTATTTTTTTACCTGTCCGATCTTTATTACGGTGTGTTCATTGATAGATTAGTGACCCTAAATATTATTTTTGGTAACCGTACTTCGAGTTTCTGATTCGAAAATGTTTTTAGGTCACTGTGCACTATATAAATAACTTGTAATTTACTCATTGTCGCGCACGTTTTTGGAGTGGAACAAAGCTGTTTATGCACGCGTGTTTTAGTCTGTATTGAGAGCAAATTACTGGGAGAGTCGCGGTATTTTTGAGACCGGGGTTTTCCGTGTTAATTATTACCGAGAGGAGAATCCGATTTTTGTCAAACGCATTACTATATCGAATACGAACAAGCGTATCCTTTCGGAGGTTTATAACAAAAGCATTTATCGAAGGAATATAACAGATTCCTACATACTTACATTCACTGATTTATCATGACAACGTAAGACAAACCAACAAGAAATGAGAAGGTTATACCACATAAAGCACACCATAAACAGACTAACCGGCCATTGAATCAAGATCCTTCTCCGTCATATTCAATGTGGTAGACAATGGTGCCGTATCCAAAGCACTCAAATAATCCAGCCCTTTGCCCGGATGATAGTAGCATAGGTACATCACACCTTCACGTTGTGCAACCATTTCGCGATAAAGCAACAAGTCACGATCAGATGGCAAGGTCGATGGCTTATTAGCCAATGGGGAAGTAAGATAGCTTGTAACCTTTTCTCGATCTAACAAGGTGCCTGGAATGATAGAGCATAGACCAGCGCTGCTGACTAGATAAAAACCGTCTTTGGATGGCGGTAGACGTAGCAATAACCGCTTGTCTTCACGACAGCATTGCATGAAATAGACCACTTGATTCTGTGCTTCCTCGTGCCAATGCTTGTTCTCCAACTTGATTCCATATTTGTCCACAAGATCTACACTTTTTAGAATGAAGCGAGGGATTTTTAGCGGGAACTCCTTGCTAGCTTCTGAAACGGATGCGCGATGGGAAGGATGAAAACGTGAAGAATACAGAAATAAACAGATTGATAGTGTGACAAACAGACAGAAAGATAGAGTGAATGATCACCTGAGGGATTGTCTAACTCATTGGCTGGGTGACTAACTAAATGACTGACTGACTGAATGAATTTATATAAAAACATGAACTACTGAGCAGCAAACAACATATAATTCTGCAAGTTAATGTTATTTCATCTTGGAGAGAAGTCCTAGTCGAGCGGTCACTGATTGGAGTCAACATAACAGTTACTGGGTCTCCTTTCGAGGTAATCGGGCAGTCAGAACACTACTCACAAGCGAAAGCGGTTGAGCGTTCACATATTATCATTTGGTCGTGTCTAGTATGACCTCAGTGACGCATTGGTCAACGAGGTTGCCTCATGAAAAGCGTGGCTGCAGTTCTAATCCCGGCAGTGGCAAGGTTATGCACTTTTGACGAGCTCTAACGAGAGCAGAACTCGAGTTTAGTGTTTCTGTCGTTCGGAAGGGGCCGACTGGAATGTCTATGGGAATGCGACGGATGCAAACAATTAAGTGATTTTCAATTTATACAATAAACAAAAACCCCTATTACTCATCGGGAATGAATGACAGCTCGACTACATGAGTAATTAGATAAAGGAATGAATGTCTTCGACCGATAAACAAAGAAGGTGTATTTTTTGAAAGGAATTGGTAATAAAATGGGAACAGACTCTACTTCAAATCTATCAGAAGTGTGTATGACTTAGAAATGAGTTAATCAAAAGTTTATTTCGAATACATCCGCACACTGAATCGGTCTCTGTTTAGTGAGAGAGGTCAAACGAGGCATGAATGATAGGGTAGGCACAATGGACAACGTTATTTGTATTGAGGCTCACTTAGTTATTTTCTTGGTGGCTGCTTTGATCATAGTAGCTCTTTACTAACTTGCATTTTATGTTTCGCACTGTCAGTAACAGACTGACAATAGCGTCAGTATGGATCGTGAATGTTTCAACTCTCGGACAGACGCGTGTGTCGGTTTATCCACACAAATATCTACCGATTAAGCCCCAATTCAGTCTTTTCCTAGGCATAATTTTCACCTCCAAACAGGAAGAGAACCAAAGGTTCATTCTGCTCGTTCTAGTGTAATGTGCGACCGAAACCTTCAGGTGCGCACAGGTTGAATTTGGATTGTGTAGTGCAGCGTGCTGCTGTGTTATGGGTGCTGTTTCAGTTCTCGTTTGTGTACTTGGTGTGCATGGCTTACTGGGTTTTTTATTCATGCATGTTTGTGTTGTTTCCCTTTACAGGACAGTTGTTGGAGCACCTACTTCAGAAGATCGCTGTACTCCGGTGTCTCCATTTTGCCCCACTGTTGGTCCGCAGGTGTAACAGATAACCAGAGTGGAAATAAGCGGCTTGTATACTGCACTAACAACGATCGCCTGCCATCAGTCTTACAGCGCAACGTGCGTATCGTTTGACTGGATATTTTTCGACTATAAGCTCAAGCGTAGTTCTGGGAGGCAAAGAGACAGAGGCTCCTAGTATGAGTCAGAATCACGAAAACGACCACTTGAACACAGTAGCGCAAATATGGACAGTGTGCCATTCTTTATTGAGAGTTCATTTCTGGGCGTTCTGTATACGCATGCTTTGGGGTTCTCAAGAATTACAGCTTCAAAAAATTAAACACCTGAAGTGAAACACATTTACACAAGTACGTCTTCTAATCAACTCATTGAAAACTTTCAAAACCAACACAGTTTTTACAGTAAAAAAAACACTGAACCTTGTGTGTTGATTAAGAGCTAATTCATATTAGGACACATTTCTGCAGATAAGTCTTCAGGCAACTGTTTTACATTCCAGTGGGTTCTTGGGTGAGGTGCAGACTCGTCATCGCTTGCAGTCTGTTGGATTACTCAGTGAATACTGTGTAATCACACATCTCCACGCCAAGCGGTATGGTGACTAGTTTGGCTCAGTTGATCGCTTCAACCGTTACAAATGACTATTGGAATTCACAACCAGAGAAGTTTCATTAAGTTCCTAATACACATTAAGAGAACTCACGCATTCCCACGGGACATTCCTTGTTCATAGTGAACACACAATAGTCTCCGGCTGGCCACGGTTTTAGCGTCGAGTTGGTTTCTGTATAATTCTCCCGAACACAAAATTCCATGGCGGTCATGCCAACTAGGTTGTATTCCTTTGTTTGATCTCCATCCGGCAGGTGATGTCGCTCGGCTGTTTTGCTGACAAAAGTGAAATGTGCCCGCTGGAATGTGTCCGGACATTCGTAAGGCCGAGGTATCTCGTCAAAGCCCTCAGCTGTCCGATTTGAGCCTATTGGAATGTGATCCGGGGACAACTGGCCCTCATACTGGATTATTGTTGTCATGCTTGTTCGCAATCCACTACGTCGACCGATCGGGAGCATGTAGTCCCCGTCAGGCCAGTGCGTTTCACCTTCAATCCATTCCATAGGCATATAGTGACACAAGATGTCCCATTCAGGCTGTCGTTTCGGTGTGTCAGCTGGAGTCAGCCGGACCAAGTACCGCTCGACCTGATATAGCACAAAAGAAGAGATTTCTGTTCAGATTACCAAGCACGATAGACAACACTTGTTAAATAGCAAATCTGTCAACCATAGTTGAAAATATACAATAATCAAGCAAACAGTACAAATGAGCAGATGACAATCCATTGTAAAATTGCGTACCGATGGTTACGATCAATAAACTGGTGAGTGACGTGAACACTCAGCAGACCAAAAAACAAATGAGCGACACAAAGGATCCCATGGAAGGAGTTCATTTCAGTCGCAACTGTATAACAATTAAAATCAAAACTTGTTTACTTTAAGTTAACTGTCCGTTTATTCCGTTGTAAATGTTACACGGTTGTGGTTGAAAACAGTGCACATAATGAAGTCATCTTATAAAATATGTTTTTTGTGTTATTCAAATTGACAGACGGGATAAATTATGTCACAAACAAATGGGTGCGGATATGGTGAGCTGAGTTGTGTTCAAGGTACAGTTGGACCTGCATGAGTACGTGTTTGTGATACCTTGCATAAACTCTGATTCTACTATTTTCTGAGAGACCTTGAACACAGACCCTAATGTATGATGATCATTATTCCGTTGGGCTTGCCAGGTGAGTGTGAGACATTCAACGGAAGTGTGGTCGACAGTCTGATGGCGAATGGTATCGGGTTGAACATTTGTCTTGCTAAGCAACAAAACAATGGATATATTAGCTTAACCGTTGTAAAATCGGCAAACAACCTAGCACTTGTGATCGAAAAAGACAGACATTTTAAATGATATAAAATTGATCGGTTTTTCTGACAAGTGAGGTTAACATCGGCGTTTCGATTGGTCTGAATTTTACGCATATATTTTAGGTCAAGCCTTAGTGAGACACGGAAGGACAATTCTAGACAGAGTTGAAAACCAATCTGTGAAAGCAGCTTCGAATGAAACACCGAGGGCAAAACCAGCTTCTAGCTGGCAGTTTTCAGGTGTGTACACTGCCTCATGCGGTTTCCTTACGTATACCGACGTAGTGAACAAAGCAGGCTGTCGTTCTTGATGTCTGAGGGACTATTACCTACATGACCAGTGATGAATACCAGTCATTCTGCCTGTATTCACATTACAGTTGGCAGTGTATGTGGGAAGTTTGTTTGGAGAGTATCTACTCAGGACGTTGTGTGATCGAAACCAGAAATTACAAACGATGTGTCCGGAGAATTGAAAAGAACATATTGATGCTAATCAAGTATATTGCTTCAAACTTCAGCCACCACGAGCGATTGCAACGCTGTCAAAGAAGGTCACTCGCAATGACTATGATTCAATGTATGACAAAAAGTTCGTGAAATCGAGTTGTCAAAATATGAACTTCGTTAAGGGTTTTACTCCACATAATTCCGTTGTGCTGCGTATGCCCACTGACAACAAAGTTACGATGGCTAGCAAGAAAGGAACAATAGTACAAAAAAATGTTGCCAGTCAAGATTGTGTGTTATGTATACTCTTATATGGTCTGTGAACCGTCGAGAGTCGAAAGTCAAATGACTGAATGAGAAAAATAACTACAAAACTAATGTGAATAGTCAGATACACCATAGAGGAAGGAAGCGTCAAAAAAACTGACTGCCCAGTCAGCCTAGGCTTGAAATGCAGATTTCGGTCTGACGAAGTGACATAAATAATCAGTAAACTTTTGAATTATCTTCCTTTTAAGCGCTACCATTTCACCGTTAGGATTAGTTATAGAAGTTATCTAGACTACACATGAAACACATCTTGTTTTTTAACGTTCACTGATTTACAGTCAAATATACAATAAGCCGAATAAATTATCAGTATACTGACTCGCTGTGTTGAAAACTTCCTACCTTCAAGGATGAAGTCGAAAACGAAACCCGTGACACGAAGTGAATCTCCGTTTTACTGAGTTTTCATGGATCATTTTGATAGACGAGATGCACGTAGTACCGAAGTCCCAGCTTTCCTATTGGCTGGCTTGGATGAGTTTGTCACTTGCTTGTTTTGTAGCGTGACACACTCAAACAACTTGCTTTGCTTCGGTTCTCAATATAACAAACTCCAACGCTAGTTCAGGGTGTTCTCCGGAGTGGTCACTATGCTAGTCAGTTCGCTCCAATTACCAACATTGATTGGTTGTAAACTTTTGCAAAGCACAAGGATGAATTCGTCCAATCCCTTTACACTATAAGTGTGTCTTATATGAGACGACAAAAACTGAAGTGCTAAGTCACCGTCCTGCCTTGAAAAGACGACTAACGACAAACGTTTAAGACGACGGGAAGATGACAGATGGTTTGCTATTGTACTATTTTAGTTCTAGGCTCTGGAAGAGGTAGTGATCGCAAAAGAGTCACTACCGAAAGAGCACCGCTTCATGCTCGTTTGTTTAAGGCACACTCTAGTATAAGAAACCGTGTTATTATGAGCAATTCTTTTGCGGACACTACCTAATGGTCAGAGTGTCTATTTCTCGCATATTTTGTGGTCAATAAATACTCCAAAGCTCGGGCGATCTGCTTAAGATAAAAACATAGTTCGTGAATTTCGGTCTTTACTCGAAACAGTGTGCATCTACAGTGGACATTAGATATCAGAATAGTAAGGCAGTTCAGACCCTAGATGCAAACAATTCTTCTTTTGGAGACTTTCTTTAAAGTGAATATCATTCACACTTGATCGCATCCTTCACAATTAGATAAGTCTGTCAGTTGACCCAATTCGAGAAGAAGAACCAGATTCGAGTTCCGCTCCTGTTTGAGCAGCTCTTTAGTAGTACACATCCTCATCCGAACCGAAATTTGTACTCCAGCCTTCGTTCTTGAGGCCAGCATATTAACTACAACGTCAGCAACCTCATAGTAGGCATAACCGAATGATCATATCTAAACTCTTGAACACATTTTTGTACGACTAGCGTTTAGCCTGCCCAGTCATTTGTTCAGTTCAGTTTGTAACCTCGTGATGAGGAATTCTCGGTTAGGTTGAAACCAATTGAGAGTGGTTTGAATGTTTAACGGAAGTTTGGCTATTTAGACTGTTTCAAATTGAACATCACCCACACTTTGTCGCAGTCTCTGTATTCGGATAAACCTCTCGGATAACCCGATTGGAGCGGGAACACCAGACTAGTCTCGCTCTTATTAGAACTCATCGTTTCGGCGACTTCTTTAACGACCGGCACTGTTTTGCAATTCTACAACAACAGACTGAGTGTTGCCGAAACTTGCTTCTTTGCACGGACTGTAACTCTGATGGCACCAAAAGTGGCCCACGTCATCCCACCAGCACAGTCAGCGTAGAAAATACGTGAATATTGTCCCATAAGTTATATATGCTAATGGACGGTCACCAGACGCATTCAGTCGTGTTCTTATTTGCAACGGCGGATTCGGACAAGGTTGCATCCAGTTCGTTACATACGCTATCCACGTATGTGCAGAAGTGACCGACTGATCAGACTTTGCTCATGACAGAGCTCAATGAGTAATAGGTGGAGCCGGTGTTACAGGGGCTATACAGGTTGTGGCTACAGTTATACAAAAATCGCTAATGTAATTTTGACGGAGTTTTCTAAAAAAAGAAGTTGTCAAAAGACGTCTTAATTAGCCCACGGTAACTTCTCCCATTTAGTAACAAAAAAATCCCTCAATAGTCCGCTTCTAGACTGATGCTTTCGCCTATGGCCCTTGGCTGCTCATGTTAGACTCTTAGGCGTTCGAAGATACTGCAGAGGTTAGTGTCAACTCGCTCATAATGCAACTGCATGTAAATGAAATTTAGGTGGTCCATTTAGTGGATTATTTTCGGCTGTAATCTGAATCTGGAGTATTAGAGTATCGTTGCAGGTAAAACATTGTTATTTAAACGATCACCTTCTGGAAAGGAAGTGCGCAGCAGTGATGCGGAGTGCCGGTCGTGTGTTTTAATGTGGGACGTTAATATTCGGTGAGGAAAGAAATATGCGATACTCAAGTTCATGATGTTCTTACCAAACTCCTAAAAATAGCAGTTACAATTTCTTTAGATTACTCTTCCATACTTACTTACTCCCCACCTTTTAAAAATGATCATGATGCTTTTCACATACAGAATATCATTGTTTCTTAGTATCTGCGCATCCGGCGGTTGATGATCTGCATCCGCTTGAGCACAATCAAAGGTGAGTCAAGCAGTGTTTAAGCTATTCTGTAATCCTGCCCGCTGTTCGTCTAAACCTGTTAAAATGGTTGTGCGAGGACAATGAACCTAGCCATCAGTCGAGTAAGCTACGGCTAATCAATCCGGGTGCACGCTACTACCGCACCCCATTTGTTGTTGTTGCTGCTAGTGGCTTAAATTCATTGGTCTTTCCACAGAAGTCTCACGAATGGCGTACTACAGGTGTGATTTGTGTTGTACATGACTGTCTTCAATCCTCCAGTGTTCTTACCACAACAACCGGTTGTGGTAATTTTCAATTACACATACCTTTGACAGTTATCTGCTGCACTCAGTTATTTTGAGGACCGTGAAAGATGAACGGTCATACAACAAGAGAACTGGACTTCACTATACGATACCTGTTTTTATCCAGACAAACTGTTCAGTTATCCAGTTTCAAACAGAAATAATCCGGTAACGTGCACACCATGCATAAACGGATGTGGTTTGTCGTTTACCTATGATCTGTTGAACGTAACTAATGTGGCGTCATGCAGACTGTACATCATCCACAACTGATCACAACTGTCGCATTCAAATAGACATTCCATTAGGCCCCTTCCGAAGAGCAGAAACACTAGACTCGAGTTCCGCTCTTGTTAGAGCCCGTCAGTAGTGGATATTCTCGCTACCGCCGGGACTAGAACTCCAACCACGCTTTTCATGAGGCAACCTCGTTGACCACTGCGCCATTGAGGTCACACTAAACACGACCGAATGATCATATTTGAACGCTCAACCACTTTCGTTTGTGAGTAATGATAAGGTTGCCCGATCGCCTTGATCGAAGACAGTGATTGTTTAGTTGACTCTAATTAATGATCTTTCGACTAGGACTCCTCTGCGAGCTTAAGTTACAGATACCACTTACTTGTTGAGCGGTATTTTGATTACTCATGAGTAGCAGGGGATCTTGGTTTTCATAGAGACTTCAGTCCATGGGAATGCGACAGCTGTGATCAATTGTGAGTGATGCTAAATCTATATGGAAACCAAAATCCCCTACAATTCCTAGTAATGTGATGATATTGGTCTAGTGATCAACGTGGCTGCTTCATGCTAACATACGCCGGAGTTCACATCTTCTACTGGTGAGTATTTGTACAGCTGATATGCTCTAATAAGAACGAAACTCGAGTGTAGCTCTTCTTTTGGAAAGGGTCTGAGGGAAATGTCTATGGGAATGCGAACAGTGTGGAAAAAACTGTGAATAGTGTTCATCCTCTATAAATACACTTTGATCTACAGTAGCTGAGACGAAAGTTGCAACAATTCTCGAAGAGGGGTATTCCCCTACCACTCAGCCATTAGTGTAAGTTACTCAGGCGTTTTGAAAAACGAGCCTTTCAGCTGTGTTTCCTAATGCTTACGGACATGTATGCCGTGGTATACTATTCAGATATCATACAAATGAGTATTGCAAAAGCACATCGCGGAGAGGTTCCGCCGTAGTTCAGCGTGATCGATCTATCCCGATCGCTTCTCCCTCACATAATATTTCCAGAACTTTCCAATGGCTGCAATGGACGGATTAAGATGTGAACCACTTACACAAGGGATGACTGTTCAATGCTATCTCGTTGATGTTGCGCACAAAATCATAACACATCGATGTTCATTCACACTCTGAGTTCCGTCTGTTCATTCAGTAGTGTTCATCATCAGAGGGTAATCTTCCTTGTAAACGTGTCTGGCAGTGTTTATAATTCGGACATTAAACGACATTTCGTTTAAGCTACCCAAATGTTCACACAAACACTTGAACGTGAGAGAGATACTTTCTCAAAAATGTTCCCGCAATAATCTTGAGACAAACTTTTAGTCAATGGCATTAATTGATTTCATAATCGTGACTGCTCGGAAACATAATTCTCAATGCCACAAGAATTAGTTAATACAGAATGATTAAGACTGATATTGAGTTCTCAGGTAAATTCAGGTTAGGTTGAATTGTTCTCAGGATGAAGTATTCAGCAACGAATTGTCAGTGGGAGAAGTTGCCTCTGGATGAATTGATCCCGGATACTGTTGTCCAGGGATGAATCGCGAGAACACCCCCGTCAAAATGCTTAAATACAGGCACAATTAATGATTTCATTGTTCATTTCATTCGCAGGTAGCAATCAACTGTACCGCTTACATTTCAACCAAGGGAAAACTGTGTACAGTGTAGTTTACAGTCTAGCGCAAAAATGTTTGTTCTTGTAAAAGCTTTAATGACCACCTCTAAGGGAGTAACCTTGAGTTTTGTTGAATTTATTGATTGCCCGTTTGATATTGCAACAGGTGAACACGGCGTGGTTGCAGTTACTTCATCATTTAGAGTAATATCTGAACATGATTGTGGTGGATTATAGACAACAAGACAGATCGGACTAGTCATCACTGAGCAAGGTAAGTCCAACAGACGAGAAATGACAGGGGAAAATTCGCGTTAGGAAACCTTATTCAGACAAAAAAACTGGGTAGAAGTCGCACAACGTTTAACAAAATACCCTTCCGTTAAGTGGACTGGAATTCCGGTTCACAGACGCAAACGCACGATTGGTGCGAGAATAGGCAAACTGGGCAGCAGATATATCACTTTATTGAAAATCTTTTCACCAAAATATCACCACCTCACCTAGAACAGCCATCTAACCGCAGATGGCTCAGCTAACAAAGTTTGAGCACGTCTATTTTGAGCGGAGGTGTCGACTTCCGTCCTGCTCTGCTAGTACATACTATAGTAAGAACAGCTTTGAATTTCCGTATATCAATGAAATATACTTTTTTGTTAGTCCATACTAGATATCTGTGCATCACGAATGGGCAGACATTTCTCACCACCGAACAGGAAAAAATCCCCGACAAATGGCCAGTTGACTGGAGTTGGGTCTGCCACAATATCCGTACGGCAACAGAGCTCAGCTAACGCCCTGGTGTGTCGATGGAGACCTGGGACATGAAAACAGAGAAGTGCTTTTTGATAACAAAACGGACTTAAACTATGCAGTTTGAAGCGTGTCTCAGCTCATTCTTGGCTGTTTGTTCGACCAATAGACAATGTTTCCAAACTCGGATGATTTAAAATATGAACCGATTCCGAAATTAGTCCCCCGCGTTAATGTTCTCAGCAGTCATGTTAATCAATCCTACCTAGTGGCTTGAGATATCTCATATAATTGGGTTTCCAGGCTGGGGTCGTGAATTAGACAGTTATAGGGCAAATTCGTGGAGTCATTGTTCGCGAGATACTTCAGATTACTTGTAAATGCGGTACATCTTCTCGATGATTCGAGTGTTCTTTTGTTCACTAGGCTTACCATTTAGGCCCCAAGGAGGTTTATGTTATTCGAGATGGCCTCTTACTCTGTAGAAGTGAGGCACTTAAACCTCTACGCAGAGCTTCTGTCGCCGTGTCCACAGGCTAAAACCATTTACAATCTTAATGCGATATTTAGTGACCAGTTGAACATTAAAAGCACTTACCCTCCGGTATTTAAATATGTTTAATATTTTGTAAACGTGCACGTACATAAATCAACAAACGACGATAGTTTGGGAAAATTTTATATCTAGGCAGACAGCAGGCCGCCTGTGACATGCTTTGCCTGGTTGCCTCCAAGTCACACAATTTCACCAGTGCGTAAGCTCGCACAGAGAACGTCATGTTCTGTCCGTCATATATCTTCACTTTCACGATACCCGTTATCAATACAATCGTGGAAACCTACTTCCGTATGACCATACACTGTATTCTCAACAGTTCCATTATGCATCCGCAATCGTAAATCAGTGACCACATAGTCATGCCTTTCCCGTCGATGTGACTCTAGTCCATAATGTTCAAAGATGCGAACTTACCACTCACGTGACTGTTGTCAGTCATGTGATAGAGAATAAACGCGACAAATAGACAGACGTTTCATGGTTCATTATATATGAAACGGTCTGTATAGCTCTACACAAACAATAACAATTTAAGTAAACCGTTGACTTTACGAATGAAAGATTAAATTGTTCAATCGAATGTGATTTATTCACACTAGGTTGTCGTCGTATTCAACTCTCCCAGTATTCAGAATATACTGGCTAGGTCTTCCCCGAGATTTGAGAGACGTCCAGTAGAATTTACTGCGACGTAGTTTGCTGGAAATTCAGCAGTAAGAACAACAAATGAATGTGTTTCTAGCGATAAGGTGAACTACCATACAATGACACCTTAGGAAATCGGAATCTTACCCCAATCAAGATGGAAACCGATGATCTCATTAGTAAAATTGCGATAACTGCTAACAGAAACACGAACCTTAGAACCAAGATGCGTGATGACAGAAGAGGAAGGCTGGAAATCCGATTTTGTTTACAGATATTCTTGTCTAGATTTTCCATATGACTGGCGTAGCCGAGAGGGTTCGTGAAATTATAATCTTCCTCTGACGTTTTCTGTCGTAAAAACTAACTTAAACAATAAGTTAGACACTTTTTCGTCATACCCCCTTTCAACCGGCTTAAGCACATGTACTGAACTACATAATTCGTGCGATATTATGTTGTGAATAGGATAAAATGTAGACAAACACAGCAGGAGAGAGATAAGGTTATGGGAAAAGTGTGCTTTGTGTAGGAAATAAACGACGCTTCATTACAGAATGTTAGGCATAAACAACGACGTTTTTATGACGAAAATTCATGGGATTCACTGGTTATCCAAACCACAGCACAAAAGAAGTTCTGACAAGAGGCCACTCCAAACGTCGCGATACGATGCATCAAGATGGAACGAACAGTTTAAGTGTTACATCTTTCGTTATTCACCAAGTTCCTGGTTCTGTGGTGCACCAATCAGACTACAGTTGCACATAGCATTGACATCAGCCAATGACAGATGCCGATTTCTCCAGTACTGGTGTACATCTAAACTTCGGGTTCTTATCTCATGAGTAAGTATGATTTTTGCAATCACACCAAGATCATTTTATTACTTGCACGAGAGGTTTCAATGCAAGTAGGGTTTCTTGAGGTGCTGGAAGTCCCTAATTATAGGTAGTACATTTTCGAAGGTCAGTTGCACAACTTTAGCGTACAGTGAACGCCAGAAAGAAATGTTGCGGTGGACTGAAATCCTTTTTCGGTGTCGTAGACCGTTGTGACCAGTTGTGCGATCTTGCAGGATGATAAAATGAGGTGTTACCGTGCGATAGCTAACAAACTGTTCATGTGGTAATCGCCTCACCCCTCCACCAACTAGTTTACGATGTACAAACTGCATCTAAAATCTTTGTAGAAGTTTTGGCTCCACGTGAACGTCTACAACAATCGTGCGTGGATGGGGATCTAACGTTGGAGGACGATATGAGGTTAAAAAGGCGATCATGTTTAATGAATTATCTCATGGCTAGCAAATTACACGTGTATTTTACCTGGAGGACAATGATTTTTTGGTGCAGTCGATATCACACAATAGTAGCCTCTGGGCCATTGTGTTGTAGCCTCCTCGTCCGAATTTTGGTTCTCTTCCTTTGACTTTGGTTGGTCTCGGTCACAGAAGTGAACATTTAATGCGCTCAGATTATGGCCAATTAGTTCAAGGAAGTACGGTCCGAGGCTAGTCGGTATGATTTCCAAATCGAAGAACACAAATTGCTGGTTGATTAATGATGCATGATGGTGAGTGAAACCGGGTGGACAGGCTTCTTCAGTGTCTGATCGGTGAACACTTGGCAAAGAGTAGGAACCTACAGGCCAATTACCGCTGTTGTGAACTGTGACGGGGTAGGGTGTGAAAAATAAGAAGCATTTGAGACACCTAACCAATAGGTAGATCACCGAGTTCCCGCGATTCACCACACAACCAATGCAAGATGACGTGTCACGAGGCGTCAACATTTCGTTTACTTGTTGAGCCACCAAGTTAAAAATTAAATACGTTGAACATACAGGTAGCAACATTCACTGATTGTGCTTTAGATTAAAGAAGACTCGGTGTCGGTTCGATGACAGACAAACTGCTTGATGTAATAGTTTATGTACAAGTGGAGCTGAACGACAATAAGTGAATAACAGTGCCTCGGAGAACGTGAACACTTTGCGACCTCATTTGTGCAGTAACACGTTGACAGAGTTGCTGGAGTCAATAACGTGACCAGGTTCTATGTGGTACCTCGGAATGGACGGGGTCGGATTGCTGTTCACTCGTTCTATTGCCAATGTCTATTGCATCATCACCTGCAGCAAACATTTAGACAATGGGCCGACCGGAAAGTCTATGGGAATTTGACAGCTGCGATCAATGATGGGTAGTGTTCAACTTGAAATTAACCAAATATCCGACTACTCATCAGTAATTTAGGCAAATGTTCGTCCTTTCTTTGTCGTGAGCATCGATGTGCATAAACTGTTGACTCAGGGAGTAGTTTTTATATTGATACTTCCTTCAGTGTAAAGCCCGATCATTAATCTCTGCTATTGTTATTACAATTCGCAACTCCCATTTTAGGTTCGTGACTGAAACGAAATTTTAATATTACACATTATATCTTCTTTCATTTTTGGCGATATGACCAACAGTTAATTTGAATTCAAATTCGAACGGGATTTCTTGCCGACCGCCTTTCAAGGTAACTAATAAGCTCGAGTTTTGCTCACCGACTAGAACTAACCTGTTATGTGTATCCTAAGATGGATAGCGTGTAGAACTTTAACTCTCATACCGACTGACAGGACTGAATTGACCACTACCCATTAACAGACCATCCTGTCCACCTTCTAAGAGTCTACGAAATATAGGGCACATTTTCTATTTCATGTGAATAGTGTATAAATCGCACAATATCCATCGCCTCATTGAGGCTCACGAAAGACTCTGCTAGCTTTCTGTTGGACGGTAGTTGACATATCTAATTACTTTGATGACCATCCACATTCGACTTCCGGAAGAGTAGCTCAGTCTGTTCAAGACAAGGTGTGAATGACTGTTAATGCGACGCATGTTTCAAGGGTCAGATCGCTGTTCAGCTTCACGGAAAATATTCATCCAATGTCGTAAAATAGGTTTCACATTACAATGAGTGATGTACGTTGGTAAATACGCTTTATTCACAAAAAGGGAATGATCAAACTGCTTGCTTACAAGGCGAGGGAGGAAATTCTTACAGCCGTTTAGTGGTCGACATCACATATGCGCGTATTTCACCCATGCATCCTATCACAAGGCAGACAGACACTGTGGTGGGTAGGTGATAAGTGATCTGCACTATTGTTTCAAAAGTGTACGAATGTCGGTTTAGGAAGACCACAGGCTGATAATGTACGATTGACGTCCGGACAAGTTTCACTGAGTCGTTACGAATGTACACACAAAACCATTGACAGATTTATATGAGAAATCAACCGAGATACCAGAGAAAGCCAAATATCAGGGTTCGCAATCATTGTCACTAGTATAGTGGCGATAAACCTACAAACAGTTGTTTTTGGACAGATAACCCCTGTTGAGTACATAACGCGAAATGCTGTTGTAGGATTGCATTCGTGTCGCTTAAGTAGCATATGACGTGCACTGGATACTGGAAGCGCCTCGGTTCTAAATCTGGCTGTGATTTCCTGCAGCTGTAAGACCTGGTCTTTGACGGCCTTCGTGATATGCTACATGACCCCTGCCCACAACTGACGCGATGAAATTTGCTCCAGCATAAAGAGTGCAATACCGACCTATTATCTTCTTTGTTGAAATTCTTGACAGAAAATAGTGCTTCACGTTCCGAGCATCGATTACTTTGAATGCTATCAATCCTCATCGTACACTGGTAACAATATACACCGGCGACAGTCCCATGAACTTGGCCTTATAAAGCCATTGTCTATACTGTTGTTTCCAAAAACGTAATGCGTTTTGTTATGAGACACTGGTTGAAGGGTGAGTTTATATAGAGGGGATAACACTACCGTTTTGATCAAGTAAATCTCTTTATGGTTTATTGGTGACGTTTCACTTCTGACACAGAAGCTTCTTCAAACCTGATAAGTTAATCACTAATCTGGTGGTATTCAAGTCGGGCTAGACGTAGGCAACTAAACGAAGCAGAAGGGGGCAGATCATGGATCATATGTACATAGACAGAGGTCAATACTGCAATCCAGTGTCTAACTAAAGCAGATGCGGGACATGCGAACGGCTAGACAGGAATGAAATCTATGTAGTTCGTCAAGTAGGTCGATCAAAGGGTCAACTGTTTTCACCTACCCCTTCTGCGTCAGAAGTGAAACGTCACCGAGAACCGATTGTTCACATGTTGCACTGAAATTATGTACCCTCAATCAATCTCATGCATATTCCAACAGAAAGCGTAAATCTATTTTGTTTGTGAGTGTCTGGTAAACTTACTGGGAATTGTATTATTGTCGAGATGTGGGATATCTGTAAAAGAAGTAAAGTAATGAATTACGATTAACTGAAATGTAATAGCTGTACAGTTTACTATAATAGCAGCTTGGATTTTTCGATTTTTCAAAGCAATGTGTTACACGCAAAATTTCCACTAAGGCTGAATTGGATTGTATAAATGAGATAATTTTATGCGCTCTGGACTAGGAGAGCAGTTTGTGCAATTAATCTGTGCATTAGTATGTTCTATGACATTTGGTCACTTTTTCTGGGAACTGATGACTAAACAGATTAAGTGGGTTTAAACTGATCAACAAAAACAGCTTTGGAGATTTATTAGCAATCCGTACGTTTGTATGTAGGTGAACGCTTACCAGTTTGAACTGTAAGCTAATCAGTGGCTTGTGAGCAAGCGTTTAGCAGATGTGACAATGACAATGGAATTAATCCAGTTTCATGGTCATTTGTTAGACGAAATAACTCTCATTCGTTCTTTATCAGACTGATCGTGAGAGCCATGAAGTAAGTTCGTGTGAACAAAAGTATTTCAAGTGGAAATTTTGCACAAAAAAATAGGGATTTACACTACGTATTGTGAATAGCCGAGATAAATCTAGCTAACTAGATGGATGGCCTTGCTAATATATATATATATATATATATAAAAGACCAGTGGCTCACTGCACAGAATGGTTAAACAGCTGTAAGATATCCGCACCAATTTTTGTACGAATAAAGTCCAACCGTTTGATCGTCGTGTTTAACATGTTGCTGATAAATGGACTGAGAATAACAACGTTATGAGTAACTTGTAATACTCTACGCTTCAACCACCTCAGGTGGCCTTCATCAGGAATGTTGTAGTCGATTACAACGCTCTTGGGGTGGGTCAACTGAGGTAGTTAAAACGTAGAGTATTACAACTAGCTCGTATTGTTGTGTTATTCTCAGTCCATTTATCAAGAATTGTTAATCAATTCAAAATGCACAAAACCTTGTGGCTGTGAGAGTGTATTAATAAAGAACCGTCATGGCAGTATCGATTGATCTAAATTAAGTTTTACCTGATGAAACTACTACAACGACAGAAACATTTTAAAGTATACAGTAACCACTATCCGACCCCTGCTGGATCCATCTGGCAGGAAACATACACAGCTTCCCCGGTATTACCATACTAAACCTTACATGTTCCTTGATGATTCTGTTCCACTGGGGTGTTTCTGGTGGACACAATGGATTATTCAGCAATATAATTTATTGAGAATCAGCCTAGGAAAAATAAATGACATTTCAAAATCTTTAGATAACTTACGTGTTTAAGTGACTCGGTGGATAAACAGTTCAGATTCACAGTGACTGACGTGCACAGCAACCGCAACCTAGTTAGGAGTGATTGATTCTACTACTTTGTGAAGGGTTCAGCGGGAAACAAAGACAAATGAGTGAACTTATCAAATTTTCTGTTTGACACCTATAAGGTGATCTGACACTCATCACGATATCTTTCACGTATTTCGTACAGTTAAACTGACAATGAGCGCTTGCAAAAATTTCTGGAGGAATATACTGCATCCCGAGCCACCTAAGTGATTATCTTGTATGTGTAGATGCGTCCTGTGAGTATAGTTTGTGACAAACCGGTAACAACAACTGTAACCGTATGTGTTAGCACTATTCACAAATGAAACTCATGTCTTGGTGGTTTTTCTGATGAGTAATCATTGATATCTTCTCACTGAGAATAATTCCTCATGATAAATTGACTAATCATCACCTCACCATAGAATATTCTACTGGTTATTTCATATTCAACAAAACAGAACAAAACACATACCGTGTTCGTAATAGCACAAATGGATTTGAACGTCACAGCCTACATGATAAGGAATGCGTGCTGGAGTGAGACCCTGTACACGGTATGGCATCCACGTTTGATTCCGATTCACGTTCCACCAACTCGGATCTCCGTTGTGATTTGGCGTATCCATGCATATGTACTCTTCGGTGACGCGCATGTCCTTGATCTGTTGACATTTGTCTCCGACTCTGGAAAGCAGAAGTTGCGGATAGAGACACACTTTGTAGAATGTTCACAGTGATTGGAAATTACAGGAGGGTCATTTGATTTTGATCTATAAGATACGATCTGCCATAAGAGAAGCATTACCATAAACAGCTTGGATAGAACAAAACTAGCGAGATCACGGACTGTCATAAGCTCCGAAATTTAAATAGTTTGAGCCAAGTCAAGAAACTTCATTGAACTTCCGGAGTGAAGATAGCTAAGTTAACAGAACCGTCCGATTCTTCGCAGTTATGAACAATAAGAAGGCGGTCGAATTAAACATGAAACTACTCAGTTCCGAAATCATTGATACATAACCGAGAAAAAAATCAATTTTATTGTGCATTCAGTCGTTAATAGGCTAAATTACGTGTCCACTTCACATCCAATCCGGTTTGTGCCCACGACTAAGAGATAAAGTGCCTGGTTCTGCAGCCTCATTTTGTGTATATTCATTCACTTGTT
>LUCH01001546.1:12903-23873 GCA_013368495.1 Paragonimus heterotremus
GGGCTTGCCACCAGTTACTTCCGTTTTCACAAAGAGAGCGAAATCTACATAACAACCACAGAAGCTTATCCAAGGCACTTGTACCGTGCGACTGTCTGTCAGTGAAGCTATCAATGGGACAGATGACACACCAATCTGCAATAAGTCCGGAAGGTCAGAGCGGTGGGCGAAATACTTTGAGAGTCAATTTAGCTATACTCTTGCTTCCACTATGTTGCCACTACAAACTCTTTATGTTGCTCTCTGATCTTTAGATTTTGAACCACCCACTGAAGCTGAGATTCGCAATTGCATTTCGACTCTACGACGTAATAGGACAGTTGGGCCAAATGACCTCGTGCCGGTACTTTTCAAAGAAGCTGGGGAGGCGTTAGTAGACGCCTTGACTCGGTTGTTTCAATTTGTATGGACAACGGAGACCATCTCTCCATGCTGGGGTTATGCGACAATAATTCCTATATTCAAGAAAGGTACCAGGGGCTCTTGCGAGAACCATAGGGGAATTAGTTTGACCTCAGTCATTTCAAGGGTTATGGCATCCATTACACCTCGTTGACCGACTACAGCTCGGATGGCAGACATTAGGGACGAACAAGCAGTGTTCCGCCCTGGGCGGGGATGTATGAATCACATTTTCATCCTTCGTCAAATTATGGAGCAGCGTCCTGTGTATCGCCGGCCAAAAGGTCGCCGTATTTCTCGACTATACAGGTGGGCTCGATTCGGTGGATTGATCTACGCTTTTAGAGTTGCTTAAACGCATGGGTGTACCGAGCGAGTATGTGAACATAATGTTGGCGCTGTATTCCCGTACTCCAGCTCTGGTTAGGGTTCACGGTGCCACTTTGAGCACAAGGAGCGACGTTCGTCAAAGCTATCCATTTTCACCATTTTGTTCAATTTTGTCAGACGAAATAATGGAGGATTGTCTGTGGTACTCATAAGATGCCGGCGTGAACCTCCTACTTAGTGGAAGGATGACTGGTCTTGATTATGAAGACGACAAGGTGTTGCTGTTCAACAACTTTCAAGCAATGTAAACAATGCCAGACGCTATTTCGCGTTCTGCTGAATACTTCGGGATGCAGCCTCAAATTGCAAGGTGCTTCTGCAAGACTACCGTGACCACGTAGATTTAGTGTTAGATAGTGAAGTTATAGAGGTTACTGACCGCTTTGTGCATCTGGGAAGCTGCGTCAGCGGCGGCGAAAGTGTAAGGAATGGAAAGAAAACAAGTGTCTCGAAGGCTTGGGCGACGTTCGTTGATCTGGAACTCCTCTGGCGACGGAGGTATTTCTCTAAAGCTGTATTACTTTACGGCAGCGAAACATGACCGATCATGATATAAGACGTGAACCGTCGTTAGGTACTTGGACCCCGATCGCTGGTATCGGGTGGCACCAACGGGTAAGCAACGAGGGGGTTTGGAAACGAGTATTTCGTAGTGATTGCTAAACGGGTTCAGTCATTAAATTCGTACATACTTAGACGGTTAAGTCACACTAAGGATGCTAGGTAATCGTCTGCCACATTGAACACCCTTTACCGACACTGTGGTCAACTGGCTTAAGGTGCGAGATGAACAGATGATGTGGCTTAAACAAATAAAATCGTCCACCAAGGGATTAGCTACTGTTGAAGGGGTTCGTCTCCCGGGCTGAGGCATTCTTGACTGAGAATCGGTGGCTGGAGATTGTAGGTGAAATGGCGGCTACGTGAATATCGTTGTTTGGCCGAGTTATCTGTGAAATGAGTCCACTTAATGTCGCGTTGAGCAGTGAAAGCCGTAAGGAAGCTATCTTGCTGATGGCGCCTTACTTTCACTTACAGCTCGGTTGTTTGTTTGCAAGGTTTAGGCATCTTGATTTTGAATGTTTGAATATAGACTTGGCTACTTTTAGTAGTTTGGTCCCTCCTTGCCTCCTACTTTTTTCTTCTATCTTCTTATACGAGATTTGATTTTTTCTTCTTCGTGGTTGTGTGGTAGTTAAGCATCAATGTGAACCATAGATGTATTGCTGTTTATGGTAATAATAATGATAATGCTGCTGAAGTGGTTTTAGGATTTAGGTTATTAGAATGTAACAAGGCTGCTGGACTAGATCTTTTCCCTCATACTGTTTCCAAAGTAGACAGGGAGAAGTTGATACCGGAACTGACAAAACTCCCTCATACGGTGTGGGGGAACTAAAGAGATACCGTGTGACTGGGCTTGCCACCAGTTACTTCCGTTTTCACAAAGAGAGCGAAATCTACATAACAACCACAGAAGCATAAGTCTAGTACCAGTTGGGTTTATGTCACTCACTTGCCTTATCATATGCCGGCTGGCTGAACCAAAGAGTGGTCACATATGCAAAGAACGTACAGGATTGCCATCTGGCCAGTAGTTCATTCAGTACTTGTTTACGTTGCAACGGATCTTAGAGCATCGGCAGTCTTATGGGCAGCCGGTGGTCGTGGTCGTTGTAGGCTTGAAGGCTGCCTTCGATCTGAGTGCTAGTAACTTTCTCTGGAACTGCCTCCTCTGCAAAAGAGTTCCGGAGGAATAACTGAGTCCTTTAGGATCATTGTATCGCCACGCTACATACAGAATGAGAACTTACGGACAACTCTTCCGCGCGCCCATCGAATCTAGTGACGTTCGCCATGTGTATCCAATTGCCCATCCTCCCTCTTCTGTTCAACTTCATTATGGATTGCTTTCTGTAAAGTGCACTTGAGGAATTCACTGATCTCTGTATTGGGTTTCTTCCTTGTACCCAGTTGACTCACAATGAGATATCAGGGAGGATAGCAAGGATACGAGTTGTCTTTGCCAACCTGCGTCATTTGTGGTGTGGGTAGCTCGGGATACGTAATCAATTGAATAAGCATTCGGGTCGTACTGTCTGTGTTGGTTGGGTCGCGTACTCTGCCTACCAGCGGAGCATTTTCCACATCGGATGTTGTTTACTGAGATCATCGACAGTAGGGTAAACCGTGTGATGTCCAAGCAGTGTGAACCTTCTGCCCGTTCTCTTTAGTAAAGTAGGCAAATGTCTCCTGCCTAGCTGGGGTCCCGGTTAGGAACGCGGTTTGAAATGTGTGTGCCGCAGTCATTAGCTTACCTGTACTTTCTACTTATGTTTGGCCCTATGCTATTTCTTCAATCTTTTTTGATGAAATTTCTCGTTCTTAGTTATTCCACGAGTTTACGAAATATGAAGACCCTGACTGCTCCACTGAGAATAGTGGGTGGGTGCCGCCTGCTTAGCCGGGGTCATCGTAATCACTCAAATCGCTGGTTAGAAACGCTGTCCGAGATAACAGTGTGCTTCAGTCAATGACGTACATGCATTCATACCATTTTTAGTTCTTCCGCTTAGTCTTCTTTTGCTACTTTTCAACCTTCCTAGTAACGTTTTCCTCTAGGTTATTCCGCGTCACTGTTGAGGTGAGCAGCGAGTCAAGTCACAGTTCCACCTGAGCCATGGTGGTTTCGAAAAAATGACGCCAAACGTTGGAAGTTTCAGGTTTATGTCTAATCTACTTGTTATTTTCGGGTTTGGATCTTTGTGCGCGTTCCTGGTGACGAAGAATGTTTAACAACAAGACAAGTTGGTCGAAAAGCCACATGTACCAATCATTCTGACTCAACAGTCGTACATTGCAATTGCTTCCAGACACTAGTGGTTTCCGCCTGTTATTTTAACTTTATGCACGTATGTCCAAGTAGTTCTGTGTTGATCACTGAACACGAATAGTGCTGTACGCGGCCTTCGAGCAGTATATTATCTGCCCCGGAATACTGCGTTGGAGCAAATATAAGTTTGGCATGCATCATGAGAAATTGTTGGTTTTTACAAATAAGGTTTTCCGTCAGCAACTATGCGTACTCTAAATGTTAACAATGTCATCGGTGTGTGTTTGGAGCCAATGAATCTTTTGAATTTTTCACCTTCTAAATATCAAGGCGGCCGGTCACTTACATTGACATTGGTGCTCAAACTTAGTTTACGGGATGACAGAGGTCAGCTCATGTGTCATCTTCTGAAGGATATCTTTCCCCTATAGTGAACGTTTCCCGGAATTTTGAACCTATCTACGTAAACACTCGCTGTCTTGAGATATTTCAGAGATCCTGGAAATATGTTTATGTTTCGCGACGTAACTTTGTGCCGATTATACTATACTGTTATGTTTGGCTTTTTTACTTGGTTGATTCGCCTTACCTGTTTTAACCCATATTTCTGTATTTATTATGACTGGAACGTGACCACACTTAGTTGACAGCTGGGAGATTATACTAAACTGAATCCAACTACAACTACCGTCTTTCTGTTCAAAGATAATTGAATAAGGGTTGTCCAAGCTGTTAACGAACGACCACTGGTTGCGCTTATACAGCCAAACTCTTGACTGTTTGCTTTGGTGATATGGTAAACGTTGGGTTTGCTCATACATTGCCTTCGACTCACAGGGAGTCTCGTTCGCTCAGTACTTTTCAAGGCTTACTCTCATTGTAGATTTCTGTTGAGGGCGTTTTCATTGCTTGCTAAAAGTTACAGGCGAATTTTGAAGGCATCTAACGGTGTCGGAGTGCTTCAGATGGAGCAAATTTGTTTATCGCTTCTTTGTACTATGTTATTCTAGAACACAACTAGTGGTGTTTTTACATGGCTCCACTTTTATGTTCAGGTTATCGTCATCCGAAGACAGCAGTACGTCAGTGGTTCGTGCTCATTCCCCTATAAAGGAAAGAATAATTTTTGGTTAGACAATGGTAAGGAGGAAACCCTGCCGTTAAAAACAACCACGTCTATATTCAGACATTCAACATCAAAGTGCCCACACTTTGCAAACAACCGAGCTATAAATAAAAGTAAGGCGTCATCAGCTACACGGCTTACTTACGGCTTCCATTGTCCCCCGCATCATAAAAGCGCATCTATGTCACGTACAATACCAAACATCACTTCACTGGACTCGATTAGTCGCCATCTCATCTAACGTCGTCAGTCACTGATTCTGCGAACCGTGAGGGTACTAGCATGGGAGATGAACCCAGCTTGCAGTGACGGACACTTGGGTAGACGACTTCATTTCTCTACGTCGGATCATCGTCTGTCCATTACGCAACTCATGCTAGCCGGCCGCAGCGTTGACAAAATTCACTCAATGTCAAGTCGGTAGGTAGTGAATTTGGAGAAGAAGTAAAAGTGTGGGATAGGCTAACATCCGGTGGACTGCGCTGGAAACAGTGCTATTCGAATAATTGTTGGACCTCCGAGAACATTTGTTGCAAATGTACTAATATAGTGACGTTGGGGGTTAGAGTAGTGATTGGAAGTCATCGGTGGCATACATACACCTACTGTGTTTAATGGTTTACTCATCAGAAGGAAGTGACACTGAGTATATATATATATATATATATATATATATATATATATATATATATATATATATATATAAGCGTAGGTGCAGTGCAAGCGAACGAAAATGCGCTATTTTCGCCATGATCCCTACAGTAGCCACATGATATTTGGTCTTCACTTTCTGAACATTTATATAACGCCCAATAAATTACTAGACAAATCACGTTAATAGTTATAGCTCAAGTTTTTAACTTGTACATATCACGCTGATTGTTGTCATGTAACACCGTATGTTACATGTGAGCTGGATGATGAAACTTATATGGTACCAATCAAGACCGGTGTGTGTCGAATCCACGCCGTGTGGTCAATAGTGGATGTGATTTTGGCCACATTTATTCTAAATATATTACTATATATATATATATATATATATATATATATAGCTTAGGTACCTTAACAACTGAAACAAGAGCAGGCAGCGTTAGCATGGGTTTATTGAAACAAGCGTCATTGAAGTTGGTTTCGTAATGTTTCTTTCAGTGTTTCCAATCGCAGATGTGAGTTATCATTTGAAATCCAACCAGAAATCCAATATCACCCTAGGAAATCAAAAGTAAACTTAGGACTTTCGTCTCCCAAACCAACGTATTGCACTGACCTTCTGGTTGCAGGTCCTGTGAAATGCGTACCGTGCGGAAAAAGATCGATTAACATACGCAGAACATGGCTGATGTACCGAAGGCTGAGGTCTACTTACCTGTCGGCATGCTCATTGGGCGTGTTCCAAAAACAAGCAAACATTATCGGGTTGAAATTGGTCATATTTATAATATTCCATATCACAGTGCATTTCATCGATTCAAACTCATTGAATCCGATGTCATTGTCGGAAATAGCCAGAGCCTCATCATCACAATAGCCGCCAGCCTGACCAGAAGGTACTGTGGCTTGGGCAGCCGCTCACCTCAACAGCGACAAAGAACATCACAGAAGAAAACATTACTAAGAAGGTAGAAAATTGATAACAAGACTAAACGGAAGAACTAGGAATGTGACGGATGCACGTCCGCCATTGACAACACCTTAAGACCATCTCGGATAGCGTTTCTAACGGGCGATTTGAGTGATCACCATGACCCCAGCCAGGCAGGCGACACCCACCCATTTTACTCAGTGTAACAGTCGGGACCTTCATATTTCGTGATCGCGTTGTTGCTTGACCACGGTACGATTTCACCTAGTTGTTGGTTGTCTCAATATATAATGACCGATATGGTAAGCGCTCAGCTAGCCTACGGAGTAGGTGATCCAACCATCGTAGGTTGTGCAACGCGATTAGTTGACCAATTGATCGTACATCCCGCGCGTTCCGGAATACACGCTAACGAACGGCCGTGTTGCTTACGCGATCAGTTCATCTGATGTGAGCTAATTGGCCGACACACCAATGATCAAACCCAGCAAGCCTGTTGACGTCTTCGTTGCGAACGGGCCACGTTTTCGAACGATAGAGCAAAACGGAACGCACATAATCATTACATACTCTTTCTTTCAGCGACAACCGGATGTTTTTTTTGACGTCACAGATGAGGCTGGTTGGCAAGAGCAACTCGTGCCTCCGTTATCTTCGCTGATATCTCATGAGAAACATTGCAAGCGGCCGAGGTAATGCTTCCGGAGTTTGTGAAGATGTCCACAGTCTCCAGTGTATTGCCTGTGATAACGAAGGTAGGAGTGGAAATGCTCCAGTGCGGAGAGAGCATTTTTCACTTTGAAGGAGTGCAGCACATTCCGTACAAATCGTTCCGGTCACTCACCTTGTTCAGGATGTGATCTGCATGTCTTCGACGAGGGGCTAAGTAAGACAATATCATCCATATACTTTGTGTCGGTCAGTCTAATGTTAGGGAGGAGCTCAACGCCAAGCTGACTGAATTCATCAAGCTCACGTTTCAGAATGTCGTCCGTGACAAAGTTGAACAACAAACAGTGATCAGACACTCCTGGAGAAAACTACTGGAAGTGATGAACACTCGAGACAGTTATACAAAAATTATCACTCTGCTTACGCAGTCAGCATACAACGATCTCGGCAGATTTGAGTATTCCCGTGTTACCTAATTGCGAAGAAGGCAGCTTTAGAGAACGTTACGAGCACAGATCAAAAGCAACCTTCAGGCTGTGGTGAATCGAAACGTACGTTCAGCAGACTGTTACTGAGAGTGAATGCGAGTTTCCAAAACGATAAGCTTTATTCAACTTGTAAACAAGCCATATAGCTATAATGCAAAGTAGAGAACAGGATGAATAATGCAGATGAAGGAAAAGATACAAGTGCATAACATTCACCTCCTCTGGAAGTAACTTCGGCAAAACTTTCGTGGGCCATGGAGCACAAACTATGAGTAATGTGATATAGGGATTATACTTCTCAACTCCTCAGAACGTAGGGTCTCCTTCTCTGTTGCTGGCTCAGAAGATTTTCGTAGACGTCCTGACTGTTGGAATCAGTGTCAAGATTCTTCTCAAACTCTGATACCGGAGGAACCACTGAGTTTGAATCGGGCGCCTCACTGTCCTTCTCTAATTATATTTCGTTGGTCATTACAGTATCTTCTGCAACTGGTGCCAGATTGCCTAAGGATACTGTGTCCTCACAGCCGTCGAGATGGCGGACGCGAGCATATGTCGGGTTGCATTCTATCAACTCAACTTCCCTCACGTACAGTTCATATTTCGACATTTGGTTTTGTTTTCAAAGGAGGACCTTGTGGGAGTTCACCAACCAACTTGGTAAAAAGAGACTCGCAGAACCTTTACGACTATGATAGAACATTCGTTCGTGTGGAGTACAATTGGTTGCAGTGCACAGCACAGTAAGGAACGTATAGAATGAAGCGCATCTGGCAGCACAGTTTCCCAGTGTTCAACACCACGGCTTTTTGTTTTGAGTGCCAGTAGTATAGTTTTCCATATGGTACCGTTTAAATGTTCAACTTGCCCGTTTGATTGTGGGTTATAGGCTGTGGTGCGACTGGTTGCAATACCCTTATCGTGGAGGAACAAAAGTAATTCTCTTGAAATGAAAACAGAACCACGATCAGAATGAACGAATGAAGGCAAGTCAAAAATGGAAAATAAATTGGTAAGGCAATTAATCACTGTAGAGGAAGAAGTGTGGGCACACGGATAAGCAAAAGGGAATCGGGAAAATTCATCGACAATTGTTAAAGATAACTTGTTCTTTGAGGACGAATGGATGGATCCTTTAAAATCAATGCTTAGTCTCTCGAATGGTTGAGTTGCTTTTATCAGAGATGTGTGGTGGAGTGAATAGACGGGGTTTGGTTTCAGCACAAACTTTGCATTGCTCAGTGATTCGTTTGACATCCTCGAGGTTGAACGGTAGATTGCGTGGATGGACTAGATGGAACATACGAGTACATCCACGGTGATATGGCGATTCATGAAGTGTTCTCAAATCGACAGCATGAGAAATAGAGCGGTTGAAGTTGCGCGACAGAGTTTCAGCCACACGAGCCAGGATGGTAGAGAATGTCATATTGAGAGTTGGAAAGTTCAAGTCGCCAACGCTGTATTTTCTCGTTCCTGATTTTCTCTGTCTGTTTTTGATGGGACATAAGGGATACGGAGAGCTGATCTGTGACGAGTGTAAAATGGTGACCCATAAGAAAATGCCGCCACTTTTTTAGACTTTCCACAATAGCGTAGGCTTCTTTCTCAACAGAAAAATACTTACATTCGGATGGTGTTAAAGTTCTGGAGAAAAATGCAACTGGTCGTCCATTCTGGTTTAGCGTTGCGGTGATGGCGATATCTTATGCGTCAGTTTCAACCGTCAGCGCCGTTCCCGGTTCAGCAGTAACAATCATTGAGTCTTGAATCTCTTTCTTATGATCGATAAACAAAATCAGAACTTCCTCGGGAAGAGGAAACGTCTTATTTCTGACGCGCACACTGATTTTTTCTGAAACTTGTGAGATCCATTGAGAGTAGTAAGCAAACATACCAACAACTCTCTCTCTTGTGCTTTGAGATTTGATGGGGCTGATAGCACTTTCAATGGTCGGAGACGTTCCGGATCCGGTTTAATGACACCCTTTGAGAGTTCATAACTCAACAAGTTGATGTTACGCGTCCGCATAACACTTTTGTTCGTTGAGAGTGATTCCGTACTTGAGTGCAGTGTTGAAGAATTGTGCGAGATTACGATCGTGATCTTCGTTTGAACTGCCGCAGATAGTCAGATTGTCCAAGTAGGCGAAGGTCCCAGATAATTTCCCTCGTTGGATGATATTGTCGATAGTACGCTGGAACGCTGCCACACCATCGACGATGCCGAAGGGAATGCGAATAAATTGATAGAGACGTCCGACTACTTCAAAAGCAGTGTAGATCTTCCCTCTTGATGGGTATCTGATGGTATGTACTCTGGAGGTCAAGCGTACTGAATAGCTCATAACGACAAATTTTACCAATAAGATCGTAGGCGTCTAAGTAAGTGAACCGATTGATTGTCTGGCTGTAGTCCACTACCATTCGACGCTTCTGCCGTTCATTAGACGTCATCAAGACTTGGACTCTCCAAGGTGAGGTAGAAGGTTCAATAATCCCGGCGTTCAACACTTTTTCAGTTTCAGACTTGATAAGGAGTTCATCGGATAAACAATAGCGTCTGGATTTGTGACCACTGGCTGACATTCAGGCGACTGATGTTGAAACAGAAACGGCGGAGTAACAGAAGTAACAAGCATGTTGCAAAGTGAAAATGGTGGCTCAGAGCCAGAAAAGCCTATTTCGACGCATTTGTCGTTTGAGAAAATCACGTCTTAGTAATACATCAGCTCACAGATTGTTGAGTATTGACAGTTTGATAGAGTTTTATGACAGTTGTTCGAAACGAATAGAAACAAAACAGTGACCGAGCGTGAAACTGACTAAACTGGTAAATGCCATAATGTTCTTTTGACAGGAAGGATGGATTTTCCATTTATGTGCCCGAACAACAGAATGAGATATGTAACTCTCCGAACTGCCTGTGTCAACAAGAGCCTGTAACCGAATACCGTTCACGTAAATCTCAACGACACCATTTGACAAACATGTGTGAGCGGCTGCAACTGTGATAGACGATAATACATATTTCGATATTGCAGCAGAATGTACAGTCTTAGAAGACTGACACACCAGTTCGTAGCGCCATTTTTTCCCCACAGCGTTTGCAGACAGCATCACGAGCTGGACACTGCCTTCGAGGATGTCGACGTAATTCACAGAAAAAGCACAATGAACCATTCTGTTTTGGAAAGTTGCCTGTGGCCGCTATACATTCGAAGAAGGAAAAGGTACAAATGCACAACACAGGCCTGAAACGATCACCACCAGCGGCTGTCCATAAGACTGTCGATGCTCTAAGATCCGTTGCAACGTAAACGAGTACTGAATGAACTACTGGCCAGATGGCAATCCTGTACGTTCTTTGCATATGTGACCACTCTTTGGTTCAGCCAGCCGGCATATGATAAGGCAAGTGAGTGACATAAACCCAACTGGTACTAGACTTATGCTTCTGTGGTTGTTATGTAG
>LUCH01001546.1:41597-64690 GCA_013368495.1 Paragonimus heterotremus
AGTGGCAATAAAAACTTGCTTAGAAGAAGTATGTTCCGAAGGATGTGTGCAGTTACGACAGAATTGAATTTCTGTCACGTCGGAAATAACAGGGAGCTATTTCACCTTATTCGTGGTTGTGCTAGCCGTCAAGTCGACGTATGTGAGATCATATAGGTAGAAGACGATTCACTTTTCAGTAGCTAGTCGCGTAGATTTAGGGGGTTGGCTGAACATTGTGAGGATCGATTCGCGTGGCTGCACTAGGACCATATAGACAACGAGACCCGAATGATGAGTTGCTATAAACTAGGCAGCCTTCCATTGGCAATAGAAGTGGTTTTGGGGCTGAAGTCACTGGAATGTAACAAGGCTGCTGGACTAGATTTTTTCCCTGATACTGTTTCCAAAGTAGACAGGGAGAAGTTGATACCGGAACTGACAAAACTCCCTCATACGGTGTGGGGGAACTGAAGAGATACTGTGTGACTGAGGCTTGCCACCAGTTATTTCCGTTTTCACAAAGAGAGCGAAATCCACATAACAACCACAGAAGCATAAGTCTAGTACCAATTTGGGTTTAGGTCACTCACTTGCCTTAAACGCCGGCTGACTGAACCACAGGGTGGTCACGTGCAAATAACATGCAGGATTCCCATCTGACCAATTTCTCCCGTTCGCATGAACCACGGGCTTTTTACTTGAAACGGTTTGACCTGACTGATGTAGTTTTTCTTAGCGCAGCCATCTGCCGTACACACCCGTGTGTGTCTGAATGTCGAACCTGTCCTACTTCCATTTTTGTCTTGTTACCACCTTATGGAGTGGCAGAGGATCTGAAAATGCCAATTGAGTTTTTATCCCAAAGGATTATCCAACACGTGGGTGTTGCATATTGATCATGTGGTCATGTGATTTTTCTGTCGGTCGTTTGAATGCTATTGCCGAGTGTACTTGACTTCCAGAAAATGTGTACACGAAACTTGCATGAAGTGGTTTTTTGTCACAATTTTTTTTAGTCTGACTGTGATCAAAACATTTCATCTTATAGCACGGAACATTCTGGTGTTCAGTTTCCTTGGATCATGGGGTTCAAACATGTCGCCCTGGGTCGTACATTTAGGAAACCAACTTGAAGATAAAGTTTTCCAGTTTTTTCGCGGGGTGTATTTGTGCTCTAAGTCAGAAGAGCTTCTCAGATTATTAGGTTAGCATTTAAATTGAACAGCGTCTCAAATCGAAACGCAGTCTTTCGCGTGTAAATAATTTTCAGCAATGTGTGCTCGTGTAGGTACTTACACTGTGTTGGACTTGCAGCGCAACCTGGTTTGACAAGCTCTCCGAATATGGATAGGGAAATCATCGAAACACCAGATTGTCAGAAAGTCGACGGTGAGCAGAAGAGTTCCGGAGAGATTGATGGAACGTTGCTAGATGTTTGATGATTACGCAAGCTTTCTTGACTTTCTGTAAAGCAAACACGAGTTGGTTGCTGAAAACGTCAGAGACTGGTCCTCTTACATGTGACCTAACCTGTTTAACTTGCATCCGTTGCTATTGGCTTTCGTGCGACCATTTTTACAGCGATTGAATCTGTGATGTTCTCACATGTCGGCAACAATATCTTGTTGCCTGCTCATTATTGCTCCGCATCGAACGAAAACTTTTGATGGTTTCAAAGCGACCGTGGGGACGCCAAGTTTCCGAGCGGTAAGTCAGTTCACGTGGTCCGAACCCTATTGAGCAATTGTGGGACAGATTGGGGAAACTGACGAACCTAGTCAGACCGCTGTCCAACCTGACAAGCTAAACATCGCCGTGATAACATTGGCCGAAATTTCTCCTGTCGGCAATTCGATTGAAATCAAACCGCAAAGGCTTGGTGGCGACTAAGACAAATGGCAAAATGTGAGGAGCCACGTATGGAACACTAACATGTATTCATAATAGACAGGACCATTGTTGAATGTTGAAAGTTTGGAAACGGACGAAAACATGCACTCCGAAGGGCGTTTTTGTAGTCCTCTGTGAGTGTATGTTGTCATCTGTCGCACGCCGTACTCCTGAGCACACCCCGTCTAATCCGTTTTTTTGGTGTATGTGTCTCGATCCATTAGTGTTTAAGATTCCAAATGGCAGTCTTCATTTTGTTACTCAAAATTCTCGTTGCGTCATCCGCTTGTTTTGGCCCGATGTTACATGACTCCTTGTGAGCAGTCGAATTAGGGGCTAGACTCCATCGTATGTTCCATTTGTGTAACTGACCACGTAAACACTTCGATCAGTCCACTGTTCTATTACTTTTTTTACGGCCGTCGGATGCCGTATAATTTTTAATTCCCTCAGCTTTTTTTCGTTTGAGCCAATCGTATTACCCAATCTGCAAGCCGTTCCGCGATTTCTCGTTGACCACTCGCTGTTCTTGGTGGAAGTCAGAGTCCAATCAGAGCCTCCCTTCTCTATGTGACAAACCCGAATTGAGAGCCTAGATATGTCAGTTTCTTCACCTACGCTTGCTCCACATCTCATTCTTCGCACATAGGTTCGAATACTGTCGACTTACCACTTCTCTTTTGTGGATATTTTCGTTTCCGCAAATTAGCCATTCAACGTATAACTTTCCCCGCGTGCGCCTTTTGCATCGACTAATGCATTTTTTTGTGGTGACCCCACTTTCCGACTGCTCCCTAGGTGTCCCTGAACATCTGCTAAGTTAGAAATTAATCTGTTTTGTTTGTTCTTTAGATCCGTGCCCACTCACCTCGTCCATCCCCGGTCGTTTGACCGTCGCCAATTGTGTGCAGCCAGTAGCGTCCAAATCCGTCCTCCCCGTCTCGGAGCCGATCAGTCCGAGGAGTCAGCAGCGAGCAGACGACTCAACAACATCCGCCGTTCCATTCGCGTCACCCAGTAGCGTTGAGCGAACACTTGCACCACTCCCAGTGCGAACCAGTGCGATTGTGACTCCCGTGCAAAGCACTCGCGTCATTCGAACTGGTAGGACGCTAACCAGCTCGATTCCATTCTCGGCTACCGACCTTCAACAGAGCCGATTATCATTTCAGCGCAGCATGTTGGAGTTGCGTAAGGTACGCGAACTTTCCCACTCAGTGTGCCATTCGATGGAGCAATTGGAAAGTGTTGTGGTTTTGGCCGTTTTCATTTCCGGGTCGCTTGTCACTGTTTGTCTGCATGTCTGTGCGTGTGTGTATGCTGTGGATGAATCTTGATCACGGTCAGGCTTAAGTTGTTTCGTTGGCTGCACTACGTCCACATTCATATACATACCAGGATGTGGACCATCGTAGGAACTTGCGAACTGACATTACTCACTACAACTGCGTGAAAGGATTGTGCGGCCGAACGGAACATCGATAATTCGTAAAGACGAATCAACGGACTTAGTTATACGAACCCGTGTTGACTACACTGCAGCCCTCGGATGTCTTTTCTAACTATCGCTCTGAATGGTTACCCACTCTCAAATCTAACAGAAAGTACTTTCCAACCCTGCTCAGCTAGATTGTCAAAGCTTCCGTCATCTTTGCCCACGTCATTACCTGATCGCCTTGAGATTTCTTCTGACCGTCAGTTGCCACATTGAGCAGCGTTTGCATGTTCCGCTCGATACGCAGGGTGTTTTATTCAGTGAGCACCCACTGTGTATTTTCAATACTTCAGACATCGATTGGGTACTGGAAGATCTCTCAGATACACGCCGATCGATTATCTCGTTGCTCATACGATCACTCCATTTGATGCTAACCAACCGATAAAGACAACGATGATCGCATACCGAGATCCTGTGTGTATCTACCTAGCAGGTGGGTCAGGTCTCCGAGTCGTAAAGTGTAATCTAATACACTTGTGAACCTTCCTTCTAATGGATGATCGGGCATCTTTGACTCTGCCAGTTGCCTTCACTGTCCTCCTGAATACCGGTGTTGGAAGCCGATATGATGAAACTGTCCAGGCAGGTGTGGAGAGCAATAGCCTCACGTGGCGTGGCTGCAGCAACTTTGGAGTTATGGCCAACACAAACTTTTGGCAACAGTTTGGGAGTGCAAAGCACGCACCACGCGAGCCAAACGTATCATTTAACTGGTTCCATATGATTGGCGTGTTTGCGGACGAAATATATGATGCTGTGTTGTCCGCGTATTCGGTATCGATCAGCTTGTTATCTGATAGATCCTCGGAACTCCCGGCTACCCCTTCGAGACTATCATCTGTCACCCAGGGACTTTGAGGATGTGTACAAGTTTATTATATTTGTAGAGTCACATGACCTAGGGTCTCTTAAAAACCGAAGTGAGTGTTGATATGCAGAAACTATGAGACATCTCTTCAGTCTTCAATGTGGAGGGAGGACTTATAACCGTTTCCGACAACAGTGTGGCACCATCTGTCAAAAGCACCAGTGCAAGAAGGTTTAGGCCTGGAGTTTTACGACATTTTGGTGACTTAAGCTGCCAGATCGCTGCAGTTTCCGAAAATGTCGTGACTGAATCCACCGTTACTGATAAGTAGAGTATGTTGTTACTTTTTCGAGCTCAGTAAAAGCTCAAATTGTCCACATTTGGACTCGCTGTAACTGCAATATTTCCGCCGTCCACAACCCAGTGCATTAGGTCAACTCAATCGTATTGCTCCTCAAAGTGTTCAGCCCACTCTTCGAGTTGTTGCGACGATTTGAAATTCAGTCAATCACCTTTTTCACATACGGTTTCATTGGCTTACTGTTGACGACCGGTGCAACCGTGAATCGAGTGTGACTGCAATCGATTGCTCTCTGATAAAAGTGTTTTCTGCCTCCATAGCTTGTTTGTCCAATTATGCTCACTGTCCCTGCACAAACTCTTCATAAGGTTACGTTTCAATTCACAATAGTCGAGGTCATATCCGGACTCCTACTTCGAATCAGTGAGTCACTAATTATGCATTCACTGATCAAAATCCCAGTTACCACGATTGCTCTTGTCTAGATTTGAACAGCGTGACAACATACCAGACTCGATGTTCTGCGTCATACGATGACAAACACTGTATACGACATATTGGATATGTCTTATGTATATGCAATATATACGCAACATTCAATAGATTTGTCCATATTAAATACCTATCGGATTTCAACGTGAGGCTTAATATATGGTTAGTTTATACCTGAGTATGTGATGTTTCTTTACTGTTTTGTGTGCTCAACAACTAAGTACTTGAATGTTCTTGCCTGTTTTGTCCATACACATGCAATACGCGCGATGTCTAGCGATTTATTGATCAAAACATGACAAGCAGTCACTTTCTTTATGTTTTGCTTTCGAATGTGTATTTTTCATTTGACCTTCAAGTCGCGTTATGCGAAAAATGATTGCTATCCACCTGATAATAATGGAAATGTTGCTACTTTTTCCTGTCGGCAATGCGTGGCATTTTTTTACTGGTAGGTAATACATATCATTTGTCTACCAAACTCTGCGACAAGCATGCACAGGTCATAGTAAGTCGATGGACATCACTTTTCTATCTCGATTCCAATGATGTTGAACGTAAAGGGGAAGTGGACGAGAGAGAGTCATTTGAACTGCAGTGGATTGTGTACGTCGTTGACTGCAATTGTCATTGCTTTATTTTGTATGAACTATTTGACAATCTCTGTCAATGTGCACGATTAGGTTCTTCATTCTTTTCCTCCCAGTCATTGTGATTTCCAGTTCCGTATGAATTTGTACACCACTCACATTTGATTGCAGCTTTTACATTCAAGTAGCCTTTACAGCCAGCCGGGATGTGGAGTTTCTTTGCACCCTCTCATGAAACAACCTTGCTGACTACTGCGTCATCATCATCGTCATCATAGACAGAAATACATCAATGGTTCACACTGATGCTTAAATGCTACACAGCGACGAAGAAAAAAAGCAAACCCTGTATAGGAAGAGAGAAGAAAAAGAACGGAACGGGAAAGGACCTAAATACTGAAAAATAACTACTTCTATATTCAAACATATAACATCAGGGTGTTTACAACTTGCAAACAAACAACCTAGCTGTAAGCTTAATAAGACGACCGAATTTTCATTTCTGAACATTTGACCATACACATCCAAAAACAATGTGAGGGAGTTGCCCGGTTACGTGGAGAATGGCAAAAACTGTTTCGTTAACTGTAATCAGTAACCCTCAGTCCTTGCTGTAGTGTGAACAAAAACTTGACTCTAGTTCTTCTCATCGAACTAGCTGAAGTTGCACTCAAATGTTAATGGTGTCCATTTTTTGCCTACTAAATTCTGTACTGTCTAACGGTACTTTCTGGTCCAATCATAATACCTATGTCCGTTGATATTACACGGATCTGTTGTTGGTGAACTAGATGTCTCAGAATCACCATTTGCGAACATATTTCTCGTTATACAAGTGCGCATTTATTCCCCTCTCGTTTGATCGCATTGCATCTTGACCGTTTTACGGTAGTGTTTTTGTTGCATGCCTAATACAATCATTTTTCTCCTCTCTCACTTACATTACAGATGGGTTGGTACTGGGGTCCATTGACTTTCCAGGAAGCTCAGGTTCTGTTGGCCAAACGACCCGATGGTACTTTCCTCGTCCGAGATAGCGGTCATGACACTTATATCCTCAGTCTGAGCTTTCGTGTTCGTGGCGAGACGTATCACACGCGAATTGAACATAGTCTGGGTAATTTCACAGTCAGTTTTCAGTTAATGGTTTCGCTATATTTCCTTTTTCCTCCACATTTTTTGCAATAACGCTCTATGGAAATCACATGTTCGTTAGCCCGGTAGTAGCCGTGTAATTCAGTCTTCATGGGCAATAATATCTCAGGATCGAACGAGAAGGCCTGCTTTCATTTTGTCGAGCTGCCATTGGGAATCCTGTTGTTGACCACATGGAAGTGCTTCTGTTTTACCACATCACCCTCAAATTGCAACATTCTATTATTAACAACATGGACTGTCGTTATCACAAGTGTTGACTCCAATCCTGACTGCCTCAACTGCGTCGCTTATTAATAATAATAATAATAATAGTAGTAGTAGTAATAATAATAATAATATCCATCAGCCTGACCAGAGAGTACTGAGGTTCGGGACGTCGCTCATCTCAACGTTGACGCGGAATACCACAGAAGGTAGAAGATTGATAACAAGACTAAGTTAATGGTTGTCTCAGTACATAATGCCCGATACGGTAAACGCTCAGCTGGCATGTGGGGTACGTGACCCAACCATCGTAGGTTGTGCAACGCGATTAGTTGACCAATTGATCGTACATCCCGCGCGTTCCGGAATACACGCTAACGAACGACCATGTTGTCTACGCGATCAGTTCATCTGATGTGAGCTAATTGGCCGACACACCAATGATCAAACCCAGCAAGCCTGTTGACGTCTTCGTTGCGAACGGGCCACGTTTTCGAACGATAGAGCAAAACGGAATGCACATAGTCATTACATATTCTTCCTTTCAGCGACAACCGGATGTTTTTTTTGACGTCACAGATGAGGCTGGTTGGCAAGAGCAACTCGTGCTTCTGTTATCCTCGCTGATATCTCATGAGAAACATTGCAAGCGGCTGAGGTAATGCTTCCGGAGTTTGTGAAGGTGTCCACAGTCTCCAGTGGATTGCCTGTGATAACGAAGGTAGGAGTGTAAATGCTTCAGTACTGAGAGAGCATTTTTCACTTTGAAGGAGTGCAGCACATTCCGTACAAATCGTGCCGGTCACTCACCTTGTTCAGGATGATGATCTGCATGTCTCCGACGAGGGGCTAAGTAAGACAATATCATCCATATACTTTGTGTCAATCAGCCTAATGTTAGGGAGGAGCACAACGCCAAGCTGACTGAATTCACCAGGCACACGTTTCAGAATGTCGTCCGTGACAAAGTTGGAAAGGGCCGAGGAGATCGGGCGTCCTCGACTGTGTCTACTGTCTAAAGGTTTAAGCAATCTGACTGGTAACTCAGTCCCACGTATCGGCCACTTCACATAGCACCTAGCTTCATATGTTTCGTGTCTCAAGGCTGAAGTTTTCACTCGTTACACAACAGTGCACTTGGCTTCACGTGACAGGTTAAGGTGCCTGTGATGAGTAGATACCGGAATCCACAGTAGCATGAACGTTGGTTATCGTCATTACCAATGGTTTAATCCACCCCCTCCGTTTTAAACGATGTGGTGAGCATCGAAGCAATTTGAGTTAACCGGAAGTGAAACCACTACCAATATTTTTGGTAGAAACGGTTCTCAATACCAGCTCATTTCGATGTTTCTATGCAAAGACAACAAGTACCATCCGATGTGGTGACTGGGAACTCAATGCTTTCGTGAAGCTTGTCACGTGCTATTATCACAGTGAACGATGAGTTTTCAACATGTTTGTAGCAGATCCTGTTATCTGCCACCAGGTTGTCAACTGTCGACAGTTTCACTGGCTAATTGTTGCGCTGCCTTTGTGCATTGCTTGTGTTTCAATGGTAACTCGTGGTTGATACACAATAAATACTCCAAGTACCCACTTTTGTTGGTAGTTTCCAATTTTTCTGTCCATTTTCGTTAGCATTCATTCGAACTGAATCTGTGGTCTCGCCCATTGACGCACACGTGCGCAAGCGCGTGCCCGCGTGACGCTTTTGTGTGCCAAGCTTGCCCATAGACCATACACAAATGTGCTGTCTCTCGGTTAGTAGTACACACCGTGTCTGCATTTCGTTTGTATGCGTCTCCCTCTCTCTTTGTCTGCGTGTGTGCGAGCACAGACGCACACTGACGATTGAATCGATCGTTGACTCTCTGTAAACATGCTATATAGGGCTGTTTTTGACGAGTGTGTTGTGTGCATTTGTGCGTATTCGAGTACACGTACAATCACCATCATCTGGCTTGTAAACGAACCCGATAATCCTGAACAGGGACTGTTCAAGCTGCCAACACGGCGACCATCACCATCACCCACGCGGACCATAATGATGATCTCGTTTAGATGGAGTTGAATGACAGCGCCTCTTGGACACATGAATAGTAGGTGTTTACTCGATTTGTGTGCTGTTCGTATCGTACCGTACCTAACCAATAGACTCTCGCTCGATTATGTCTGTCTTGCCTGGCGCGTTTGCACAGGATTGTTCTAGTTCGCTGGTCTTTGTGATGCTGCGTGTGTTTGTGACATTGCGTTATTTACTGGATTCTTGTCGCGGTCATACCTATCCATATCGACCGGTGGCTTACGATGTATCCCGCTAGCTTTTAGTCTGACCGAGCAACTTACGAAAACATTGACTTCGATGTGACACGGTAGCATACCCATCTCGGAATGCACAGCCGAGGCGAGTTTGTCTACTGTCTCCGGATAATATTCCGTCTTATCCGCGTCACCGATGGCGGCAAAGTAATCTGCGATACAGACGTTACACGCGTACACTTTTCATGGATCTCTGGGACACTGGGCAGACCACTTTCAGCCCACTCTTACTGGCCTCCTGTTCCAACCATTTTGTTCTGTGGGTTCAGTGGCTATCCCTGTTCTGCGTACATAGAGTCCCTTATAGAGTCGGCTGTCTAGAAAGGAATTTTAAGTACCACAAGACACCTACCTCTGATCATCTTCCCCCCACCCTTTTTAAGGTTGACGGTGACGCGGTCGTTAAGATGTCTATTCTACTCTCCACCGTTTAATCTACTGAGAAAGTCTCTCTGTCTCGAGGGCGTTGACAATCTCTCTCATCTATATTAAACGATCCTAGCAACTTCTGAGCTAATTATCAAGAGATCAGTCTGCTTTTAGTTGTGTCCCTTGTGCTCTGAAAAACGTGACGGACACTGTCACTGGCCTTTGCTACCTATAGTGGAATAGAGCAAGACTATTCTGTCTCTCCGTTGCTATTCAATTTTACAATGGACTATCTCCGCACAACACTGTTTAGTTTCAACAATAGTGATCTGGAACTTCTCCAGAAGACAAAATCAGGCATATGGATCTTGCTAATACCATTTTCTTGCCTAATGATGATGCCTAAGTAAGTTGAGAAGCGCCGGGCGCTTGGCTATTAAGATATCACATTATAGTTGTGGTTTATGCTTTCGAAATGTTAAATATCTCCTCAGGACTGATAGGAAGTCATATCTACACTCACTCTTGCTGATGACTGTGAATTTAGTCGAAAAGTTCACCCTGGGTTTTTGTGTAATTGCCGGTCTTGGCGTTAGAGACAAAGTATCGTTACCTATCATTTATTTGAATCACTTTTGGAGCCAACGTAGATTAGGGTGAGGTGTACAGCACGACTGTGCACGCGGTACTGGTCTAAAACTGAAAAACGTGGGCTGTCCAACTTTTTTTTTTGTTTTCCCTCTTCCACTTATCTTGAGTGTGATAATCCATAATCTTATATTGAATTACTTCTTGCTTTATATGTTCAATACCCACCTTCCTAGTTTATGTCTTACCATTGGAATATCTATTCTTTTGTTTCTAGGTGGTAAGGGCTTCCTCTTCATACTGGCCTACCATCTGCCTAACCAGTATCGGTTGGATGGACCACGGTGGCCTGTACTCACATGCCATCCGGTCTTATTTTTTCGGGTTTACGCTGGATATGTGGTGTATGAGTGGAACCGCAAGTGATTGCAGCACAAGCCACTCATGGTTAGTGTTATGCTTAGACGTCTTTTAGATTCGGTCACTGTGACGAGCTAATCTGAATCGGATGGTGCCATTATCCATACCAAAGGTGCTACTCGTACGCCATATGTTTTGTGCGTTCACCTAGTTAACCGGACGGAGTAACAATGCGATCTAATGAGGAAGACATTACCACAACAGACAGGAAAGTCACTTGAACTAATCAATACACACAATATAACAGCTTCGTACTACTTAGAGAGAAGTAGAATTCGATTCGCTACCTAACGAGCAGAACAAAAGCGGTCTGCTCCGTGAGTACCTCATGATGAGCTGTATTTTTCCTCAACTTTAATTGAGAAAAACGGACCCTTGGGTAATTTCATAATGAAGCACATTAAGGTCACCCAGGCCAGCCATCAGAACATCCCCACTGCTGGAATGAAACCATTGTTTCCACAGTTTCCATTCCGAGGTGGCTTAACAGTTGAATCAGTCAACAGTTGTCTTTACGGTTCGAACAGACTGGATTCCAGCGTGCTCACTGTTACGACAACGTTGAACCTTAATTTGAAAGGAAAATCACCTGTGCACAACCAGTCGATTTTTGCTGCTCATTTTCTTGCTTTTGCTCAGCGAAGTACATGGGTCATATGACGAGGTATTTATCTGAACGGACCAAGGAACATCATCCGGTTTGGATTAACAGCGAGCTTAACAGAACAGTCAACAATGTGATAACCTCACATCCGGTATACTCTAATCCACAAGCCGGTGCTATGGATGCGTCTCTCATTGTTTACAAGGTTCCAACAAGTCAGCCAAGAAAACACACCACATCGCATATTAACCACAATGAAACTGAACGTCCTCCGGTCATTTATCGTGATTGTACGTTCCCAGAAAGAATTTGTGCGTCGCTTGCGACTTCCGTGGCCGCGGTCGCATCATCCTTGTCCTATACAGATCCACGCGATTGACCCAGATTCAGTGATGTACTGTCTGTATTCAACTCACTCCGCTCCTCAAGTGTTCGAAAGTCTCGATTTTAACAATTGTGACTAACTAGTTCCCTTTTTATCGCCAATTGTCTCTTGTTAGTACGCATTTCATAACCTCTGTTATTATATTAACCTGATAAAGAATTGCCAAAAAAAGTTCCTCGTTTCTTTGCTCCACTATACTATGTGTTTATGAACCGTTGTTCTTTCTCTTCTCTCGCCTCCTCCATGTTCTCCGTTATTTTAGTCACTTATGCTCGTGGCTTTTCTGCATGCCAGATGTCAAGCCCCGGTCTAAACGTATATATATATATATATATATATATATATATATATATCGCATGCGTAAATCTGAAGAGAGCACGCAAAAGGTTCCGGAAACATAGAAAGCCGCATTGCGGTGAACAAAACGGACAGAAATGTCTGCACAAGGTCAAAGCTGGCACTAACATACACGTGTAAGGAGGTCATTTGTCTAAGACAACATGTGGAGCTTGAACCATATTGCCAGATCAATGTAATCAAGAAGCGCTCTTATCATGTATATGTGTGTGCGTGTAAATACGTGTGGTATGGTTACGGTATGAGAGTAATTGACTAGAAAGGCCTCACGACATGCATTCCATGGAGAATATCAGAGCAGTCTGATTCGTCTCTCGATCGGCTCTAGATCACAGAGTGTGTTAAACATAACACGATCCAGTGTAATAAAAACAGTAACCCAACAGGCAGGTGGCCAGATTGTGGCTAGTACTTAGTCGTATCGATTTTAACGCTTCCGTCCTTACCCAAAAACACGTATTATAGAATGAGTACTACGGCTTACAAGCTAGACAACTGGTCTAAATAAACCCGTGTGCGCATATATATATATATATATATATATATATATATATATATATATATATATATATATATATATATATATATAAGGTCTTCTGGACAAATATCAGCGGAACGTAAATCTGGATGTTTGATTATATGTTCTGTGTACGACGAGTAACGCCGCGGATTGTTATACTGTTAACGTGTAAAGTTACACTTACATTCGGCCATAGATATTTATACTCCGTTGGTCGCTTCTAGTAGCTCTGATGAGTAACCAGCTATAAGGTCGGAAATCTTTTATTCAACGTGACTCAAAACTAATTCTTCCAATCTTTAAGGATACACCGACATAGTCAAATGTTTCACGTACTGAGGGTGTTCGCTGTTTGTCATTCCGATCACCTATTGCTTGTGCCGTAGTTGATTGTCATAAGATGAACAAGTGATTGACCCAAGGGACTGAAGGTTACTGCTAACATTCAGGTTCACGTTTGTCTCCCTGAGTGACAGCCATATGACTCATACTGATCTTCATTAAGGCCATTTTTAAAGATGGTGGCCAATGAGGTGGTGGGAGTGGTTTGACTGAATTGTGTGAGCAGTAAGGGCAGTTGATGTAGTTGATACAGTGGAAACTGCGAAAGTGGTTTCTGTTCACTTTCAGCCCAATCGTTCATTTGTTTCGGGGGTATAATCAATCTGATGTAGGTTGTTTAAGTCTGCACTTATGAGATTTAATCCCGTTCATCTCTTCTTAAGGCTTTTGTTTCCTCCATGATTGTTGTCAGTTAACCATCACCTATGATGTCTTGTTGACAAAGGTGTGGTGGTGCTCAAGAATATAGCGGAGAGTGTGGTACGGAAAGGCTATCGTACGGGAACTGAAGATTTTCCAAGTACTATTTGTGTTCCTACGTCATTCTTAGTGTATACAAACCGTGAACTGTTTTTTTTGAAGGTCTGTTGAGCTCGAATGAAAGCACCTCATGACAATATGGGGATAACAATCGATAGTTGGATGATGAAATGAGCCGCAGCTGGCCAACGTGTAACTGACATGTTCAAATCAAGTAGAACCGATTTCTTTAGTCAAAACTTGACCTGAAGATGGCTATTTGTAAGTCACTGCTTGGCATGAGGTCACTTCTTAATGTAAGAACGAGGCGTTTTTATCCTCTGCATCGATGTTGACTCACTACATCCGGTATTCACTTATAATCGTCGTGGCCATTGTCACTTCACCCCAAGCTTGTTCAATCAGGTTAAAATGTGCCACCGAGGTGGCTAGGATATCGTTCGATCTCCTTTTGCTGTCATGGTCTAAGCTTTTCCGTTGACGCTGAAAGACAACATGAGCATTTGGCGCTCATCTCGGTATTGTGAATTCTTCCGACCACGGCTCCGGTTAATCGTAGAACAACGATAAATCCAGATAGCGTTGAAGCTGTTGTAAACAGTCTTGCAACAGCTGGCCACACAACGTATCTTCATTTACGTCTGTCATTGTTCTTCTTTGTTCACCCTCATCTGTACGTATCAATTCTCCAGTTATGTGACAACGTGGTGTGTGTTTCATTACCGTTGTTGCAGAAACTTTTGAAAAATTGGCGTTCCAGTGTATTGACTTAATAACTCAAAACCGGTAAATAGCTTCCCAAATCTCATTGCTTCTCGACACACTGTATCCCTGTGACCATACAGTGAAACAACTGCTTCTGACTCTTGCGGTCCGCCACAGAGCACACGTCTGATGCGGTGTCACTTTACAAAAGCCGATCACCTAATGCCAAGCAAGAATCACGCGCATGGGCGGCAGCCTGTGATCTTTCATGTGTACAGAAAGTGACACAACCTAGGTGTTTGATGTCGCCATGTGACAGCAAAAGGCGATCATCGAAAAGGTCATCATGTTTGTATACACACCTACAGCAGAGGGCCTTTTCTCAGTCGGTGTATGAGTCTCCAAAACAGAACGGTATATGACTAGATTGTATAGACCGAGCTAGTAAACAGCCGATGCTTAAAGGCTACAATATTGCTAGTAAATCTATGAACTTACCTATTCTTGATCGTGTACGTCGAGGACTGGAGGTAACTGGCGTCTTTCTTTATGTCGCCTATTATACGGGATAGCAACAGCGTGGCAAGTAGTTATCCTATGATTGCAAAGCTCGCATGATTGGTTCAGAGGTGATCCAGAGACCCGTGTGTTCCGGATTAACAGGCAGTCGTGGTCGCCGACTTAGATGCGCATTCATTGTACTCTTCATGCAAAGGCAAACAAATTTCTCCCTTCAATAAACATGTCAAAGTTCCGTGGATGAAATAATTTGCAAATCGTCGTGGATAGAGCCCTGGGGACGGAGAACTATATTTCGCCAATCTTCATTACGTACTGGTCACGCATATTATTGAACAACATTGTTACTGCTGAAGGGGATCAGAATATTTCACAGTCTTTTGTACCCCTGGAGTTAGTCAGTGGCTCTTGCATAGCGATTCCACTAGACTTCATCTGGTTAAGGTCATCGTGCAAATAAAAATGAGCCCAGCATGTTTTCCAGATATAAGACCTGTCGAAAACCTTTGGAATTGCTCTGATCGCAATGCCAAAGGATATCAGTTCCTACATTACCTCGGGATTTTTAAACAAACTTAATGGTCTCTTCTTCATCATTTATAGCAATAAATAATCGAAAATATAATAAGACGAGTTCGTAAGGCGCTCAAAGTGGTAATGCACGCTACTAAAACCAATCCTCAGTTCTACTGATAAAGTCGATGGATATATTTGGAACCTTTGAGTTTAAATGGACGGTTTTATATCCTCGCGTATGTGATATTGTCTAGGATTACTGGCCTGAACCCTTTGCGCTGCATTATTAGTCACAATTGCCCGCTTGTGTTTGATCATCTGAGTTTGCGACGCATCGGACGTTTGACGGAGTCTAAACCGGACTGATTGTGGTGTTGCTTTTAGCCCGTGTAATTGGGGTTCTGGCACGGCCATCATCAGTTTTCGCCGGCTGTTGACATCTAACTGGTGTGCCAAAATCGTTCACGGTCAGTTGACCTTACCGTGCATGCACGTGTGTTCACGTACCAACGCCCACTTTGTCCCTTGCCCTGCGACTGATTCTGCGTGTGACCGCGCACCTATTATCCTCTCCCACTGTAAACGCGCACGCACGCATCAGCTTGGCGTTATTTCTATCGATTTCTGTCTGGAATGCGCGTCTCACGAAACCGTGTCCATTTTTGTGGGCACTCGGATGTGTCCATCTGGCGAGCGCTCTGGCTTTGGCACCGAGCCAAACTGAATTTACGTGTGCATTGACTGTCCCGGTGGCAGTGGTGATGTTGGTTTCTTGCCATGTGTCGTGCTGTGTAGACCGTGCGTGTGTGTGTTTGTAGTTGTTTGCTATTGTTGTTTATTCCATTGTTGATATGTTTATTGCCGTTTCGTGCCCCGAATCTGGTGTTTTGTTTCTACCGCGTGGCTTTTATCTCAGCCGTCCGATACCGCAGTCTGATCAACGCCTATGCGGTCATCAGTCGAATTACTCTTATGGATGCTTCATTTATGTACATTTGTCCACAGGTCAGCGCACAGTAGCATGTGAATTCATGCGAGCATCCCTCCTCGTCTAACTGAATCGCGCTAAGATGATGCTTTGTTCCAGTGTTCATATCGGACGCTTTGGAATCGCACAACCCCAGTTGAATGTCAACATTCCTTTGTTCACGTTTGGCTCATATTTCTCACCCACGATATCCCACACGATGTCTGCTAATTATCCCCTATCCGAAGTGTTGTGACGTTTTGTGCCACAGTATTACGCCTTACGTTCGTTAAAAGGTTGCAGTTCTGTGGGCCACGACACGAACTGTGCTCTTGCTTTGTTCAATAAGGCGCGCACACATCTTGATGGTTGATCTTCCCGCTTAAATGGGCCAGCTTTTACCCGGTCCCTAACCTTCGTGCATATATACACCAACAATAATGAATCGTACCTGTGGGTGATGAGATTTGGGGAGTAACACACAGGTTAATCGGTAAAAACAGTTTGAGGAACACAACAGTCGTCATGTAAGTTGAATGCTTGAGCACCATTTCGTCCTCTATTTTCGATTACATGCGTAAAGTGATAAGCAAACATTTGGACATGTTGGAGCCTACGAGCAAACTTTCCTGGGGGGACGATATAACACTCGTCATGGGACAAATAATGAAAGCAGCACTAAATCGCACTCATACGTCAGCCAATTACTTTGTGCTGCACCGAATGACTTGCATCTCAACAATTCCAAGATAGTATCCAATGCTCACTCTCGCAAAATCAAACGTTATTTATGAGTTTACCTATACCTCCGATTTGAATTACTTTGGCCGCGCAATAAGAGCACGACACATTCGGAGCACCCCCTTCACTCCAAATGGCTTGTTGTATAACAGGCAATGTCGTTTGTGTATAGTGTAGTGAAGGGCAAATCTCAACGCCAGGATGACAAGGGACCAGAAGCGAATATTGGACCAGCGTGTACGCACTGTAGAGGATGTGTCATCAAAGCGAATGACAATTTACTGCTGTCCAGTGTGTGTGTGTGTGTGTGGATACCTGTCAGCCATACAGATGAGTGTACTCGTTCGTTGTTCCTTTGTTTTAACAATCTGCACGGGATTTCATTAATAAACAACATCACAGTTGGACACAACAATCTGCAAAGAGTGCAATTACAAAACATCTACAAGAATCCGGCCATCGAGTAAACCGTGTTGAAGTATTCTCTGTTATCTATCAGACGATGAACAAACAGGCTTCATCTTTTTCCGAAATGCTTGTTATACACCATACCTAACCACCATTATGCATCCAGAACTGGAGGGTAACGAACTTGCCACTACCTTGATACTACGTTACATAGATTAACTGTTCTTCCTGTTTTTATTCCTTTATCTTATTCTCTGTTTCCATCTTACATCCACATCCGTATCCACTGTCATTATTTTCGATCACATGACCTAATTATGATTGATAAATATGAATATTCTGTCCGTAGGCCCCCACACGTCCAAATGTGTGTACATCATTTCGCGTATGTAATTGAAATGATTGAACGAAACGACGCTTAGGCATCCGTCTTACATGACGATTGACGTTGCGTTCTTCAAATTTTTTCGGCGACAGCATTGTTTCAAGTAGAAATATTGTCGCAAAAATACTACAGTAGCAGACAAAGATAAATGAGAGTGAACAGGTTTATGCATGCAGTTACACAACCGACCGCGTGACCCTGCTATATCAGAACGTGTTGTGGTTGTTCGCGTTTTTCTCAACCTGTCTGATTATACTGTTTATTCTCACTCGATTGATCAATCAGTTTTCAGCCTCTCCTTGTCTGATCGCCTAGCTATTTCTGTTAACCATCAGTAACCTCACTAAACAATGAGCAACATGGTGCTATATCAACTTATCATATGAGTACATGATCCAACTAGTTTGTAGACTGCATGGACAACAGTCTGGGTTATGGTTTTAGATCACCTCAATGCAGACATGCCGTAAAGTGTTTCCTCTATTAACCCTACAGTTCAGGTACGGTCCGATTATAGTTAACGTCGTTTTCTGGTTACCTGGCTTTGCTCTCTTGCAACTTTTTTCTAAAAAAGAATGCGATTTTCATTTAACTCTCTTACTAACCTGCGGCGTCTTTGACATTAGCAGGATATCCGTCTCTCTGTTGCTGCACCGGGTGCATAAAGCTTCTGTGTGCTTGTTGTTATTTTGTATTCATGAGGCCCAATGATGTTCATGGTTTGTTTTTGGCTAATATTGTCTGCGTTTGGTAGCACCACTTCGTGGGTGATGCTAAGGTTCGACTACGTGTCGTACGCGAAGTAATTTCGCCTTATTCGTTAGGGCGGTTTGGGCGCATTTAACGTACGTTTGCCCTGTGTCCACTACCTTGCGCCCTAGTTCAGATCTTTGGGCGTAGCTGGGCAGACGTGGCAATAAGTAACTCATGATTTAGCATAGAAACGTGGACAGTTGGTGCAAGGTTCACTCTCTGTCGGTCATACCATGCTCTTCGGTTAGGATCCAAAGAATTCTTATTGTTGCTGACCAGACACTGAACTATACAACCGAAGTTACTGTCGTGGTTGTTAGCATGTGTTCTTAGGGACCTCAGCAACAGTTATTTTCCTGATTATATTCCAAAAGAGAAACAGAATCAAAACCATCGACGCTTTTAGCCTAATCGTTTTTCCAACTCCTTTTCATAGTTTTTAATCTGTATTCACGTGTATCGCTGTTTATTTTCTCGGCACGCTTTTTTGGTTGCTCTGCGCAGGTCGTTTCAGCTTCTGGTCTCAACCACAATCGCACAGTGCGAATACTATGGTTGAGTTTATCGAAAAAGCTGTCGCGCATTCGATCAGCGGTCAGTTTCACTATTTTCTGCAGAGCAGCGCCCAGGGTCAACCGCCGGTCGAAGTGCCCCTCTTGTACCCATTATCCAGATTTCAGGTATGTATTTTTCTTCTAAACACATTCTAACATTGTTGGATGTCTGTGTGTGGATCACCTCATCAGTGTGCAAGAGTGTTTACAATCCGTTCAGAAAGATGTCCATGGTGTGTGCTGCATTCACAAACCCCCATTTGGTTTGGGGTTGCAAAGGTGTCAGGTAGCCGGTTAAACAGTGTTTACAATGTATGCACCCGCGCATGTGATTTTTCTTATTCGACAGTCTGGTGACTTGCTAATTCAACATGCGAGATATTCACTCCGTCATTGCCTTGGTAACTTCTTATTGGATAACAACCCTTAGCTACTAGCCTTTAACAAAACTATTTTGAGCAGAACTCATCAGCCGCCGGGATTACGCGCACAAAAGTGGTTTAAATAACCCATCAGGTTGTGGCATTAATAATGTTGTCAGTTTACTTATCCATTCCCTGTCCATCTCTATTTGTCTGTCATGTACTATCTACATGTTTTACTTTTGTGATTGATAAGAGTAAACGAAATGTTAACATTGTCGCAACCTAGGTTTTTTCTGCCCTGATGAAGTTGCGAAAAAGCAGAGCGATCTGCCATACAACTGTGCTTGCCCCTTGTTAACAATGCTGGTGGCTGTTCACATGTGCACGGAACTGCTGTGAGCAAACGACAGAACTGAACATATGTTCCTGAAGCAAACTTTTATCGGCGAAAAGTTCAACTGCATTTCGAGAGACCACTTGTCACAGATCATAGCTCATTTAGGGAATGTTGTCCTGCAACTTCACAGTGCAGCTCCATACCTAACGAGTCTAGTGACCGATGAGATATGACTGGTTTTTAGGCTAGTGTGTTTATAAAATCCCATCCCTACTGAACACCTGTGGGGTCGTTTTTGCTGCATAATCGAACAACTGAATTCGTTAAACCTAGAAACAGAGATTAAACAATAAATCGAAATATCGATATCCGTCATTAATCTGTTAATTGAAAGCCTGTCGCACGCTGCTACTGGAGAAATTATGAAATACTGAGAGTTGGCGGACAAACACTTAGGTGCAGTCGCTACCGCATAGTTATCCTTCGAAACGTTGTGTGAGGCGTATGTAAATCAGGTCTAAAATGCCGAAACAAGTTGGATCAGTTACCACGATCCTATTGTCAACATAATTAAATAGAGGTTACAACAAAACCAAATTTTTCACGTTCACATGGAATATAACAGCAATATGAATCAAACGATTTGCGCGGGTCCGACAGTGAACTGTCGGTTATAGTTGGCAAACTAGCGCGAAACCATCAAATCAGTCTTCGGACGGTGAATGCATGAGTAAAATAAGTGGGAACCAGCCAGTAAGAAACAACGCAGTTGAAGGAGGGGGAATGGCAACAGGCCAGCGGGCATTTGCACGTTGAGATCTTGGGCCCGATGGTCCATTCCAAGGTGATGTACACATTGGATCTGAAGACCTGTCAAGGCACGTGTAGTAAACACTGTGTAGCGAAAAGTCGTTCAAAAAAGCTGGATCTCTGTTGTCCAATTTACACGTTCCCACGCCACCCGTTGGGTCTCGTTTATGAACCGGAATTGCAATCCACATCACGACAGGGTCTCCATTTAAACGCTGTATGCACTTCCGCCTGGTTCTGTGCGAGTGGCTGACCCTTTTCTGTCGTGGATTTTTGCTTGACGTATCTCGCCCATTGACCCGATTTCAGTGACTGATAACTCGTTCGATCTCTCAGGTTATCTGCAATCCATCCGTTGTGGGCTTTGATTATATCTCACCACCACGTCAAGACACTCCACTGAGTGTTGGAGTGATTGCGCTTCCGATTTCATCATACATCACATTCGCCTCTCCTTTAAGGAACTTGCTCCGATTGTGCCAGAGTGTCAAGTGTACATTGTTGGTTTGTCGCTCACGAGGACTACGGTTGATTTGAAAACTCGTATTTCTGTTGTTCGTGATATTGTGGTCCGTTCCATCGTTTTTTAAGTTTGTTTGGATCGCGGTGTGATGTTTCTGGTCGACTATAGTCTCTTACTTCCACGTAGTGTCCACTCATGAACGGGCGCCATTTATGTGCACTGTGTGTTGCGTTATGTCTTTGTTTATTTCGGACTTGTGTTTCTGTCGTCCGTTCATGCGCACGACGTTACAGGTGTCGGTCGTTTTTGTGGTAATAATTGTTGCCCTCGGTCTCCGGACACACAGACGTCCAAAAGAATCGTTGGCTTCCTTCTATGTGTCGCCTCAAATGATAAACCCTGAATTGTTGCATGCTCTGTCATGCGTTATTCAAACAATACGTCTGGTAGCTCTTCTTCCCACTTATTGCCTTTACTGTTCAGTCATCCCTTCATTGGATGGTACGGCGATGTTCTCAGGCGTTGAAATCCCCATTTCTCTAACATTTCCCGAAATTGTCCCTTGAAACACAGGCTCTGGTCCGTGATGACTCTGTGGTGCTACGAAGTGAGCCAGGACGTTGTTCATAAGGGCGTGTGCAACTGTTCCACTCGTTTGGTCTGACGTAGGAATGGCTTCCACTCATTGCGTGAAACGGTCGATCATTGCAACTATGTGGCGATTTTCATTTGGGCTTATTGGGAGTGGACCAGAAATGTCTACGCCTCATGTATGCGTGGCTTGCTGTGTTACGATAGATCGCATCGATGATGTCGTTTCTCTACTACGTTGGCAGTTGAAACACTTTCAAATGTAGTTGGTCACATCTTTCCAAAATACCCTTCGTCATAATGTATCGAACACGAGGCCTCACATCGTATGATCACTGGCGTGTATAACTCGAATTACTCGTTCTCTCTTGTCAGCTAGAATAAACGTCTTCATGGTCACAGACCGTTCTGCATCTCAGCGTTAACGATGAGTTGGCCGTTCTCCACATGTAGCCGATCTCAGATGTGTAACAGTTCTCTTAACTCTCACTATTCAACTTCAGATCGGCCGCATTTATTCGTTGTAGTGCTGGTCGCAGGTTTTCAGCCTGTTCCGACTTCATGTTGGAGAATATTGATACACCATCCACGTACACGGTCGCTCCTTCCTGGTTTTCGATAATATGAAAGAAGAGACATCTGTAGATGGTTGGAACGTTGGGAAGACCGTTGTATTCGCATTGTAATCTGTTCACACAAACGTTGTTTGCTATGTCCTTCTGTGCGATCGATATTACGTAGGCAAATTGAATTCTCAAAGTCAGAATGAATTGAACCGGTCACTATTTTGCTATCAACAACGCAGTGAACAGGATAAGTGTTGAAACAAACTTTCGTTCTTCGTGTTCACATGGAATGTAGTGACGATATACACCGAATGGTTTGCTCAGGACAGAGAATACAATCAATGGCGAACCGTCGGTTATGGCTAGCAAACAAGTGCGAAGCCGTCAGATTAGTGTGTTTGGGTTAAATATATGTTGAACTAGTCAGTAGATAACAGCACATCTGAACGAGTTTAGCTGGGTACAGGTCGGTAGGCATCTCACAGTGGTGTCTTGGGTCCTCAGTTCGGTGCCAAAGCAATGTACGCTGTCTGATTCTGAGAAACCACCAAGACGTTCGTAATAAGCAATGTTCTAGTTGAAAGAGTCACCAGGAGATGCGTGGTAGTCGTGACTAGTGACCAGGACAGGCTCAACGACCACTGTCCGAACTGCGGAGGGGGCAAAATAAACAAGGATTAGAAAGGTCATGAAGAGGATTTATAATATCGGTAACATTGAGTGTGAATTGTGTCGACAGAAGTTTTCCTGATAACATGTTGGTTGCTCTTATATCAGTTTCCACTACTGTCGACTATCCAAAGTATCTGCGTTTCGCAGCGATACAGTTAACCAGATTCTATGAGGGGCGTTTGTTGACCCCGTGTGTATGTTTATGGAATCCATGCTGAATTTCCTCCCTCAATCAATCGTTACACTGAATGTGGATTAGCCTTCAAACGTCTGTTCATTGCAGGTCTAGTTGAAAGTTGCGATATTGGATAGCTACAAGAGCTTCTGACGAAGTGACCGAACTTGTGGTTTGACTAATCAGTTCCCACGTGATCATCCATATCAACTGGTTTCACTGTGTTACTTGGAGACCTCCGTGTGCTTCCCAACCG